>VYZV01007777.1:29015-68443 GCA_013401275.1 Pandion haliaetus | reverse complement strand
CCCCCCGCTGCTGTGGAGTGCGTTAGCTTTAGGAGACTAAAATCAGACACAAGTGGGTAATTCTGTGTTTTCCCCTTATTTCATAAACCTGCCCACTCTTTCCAGGTTGCTGCCGCCAGCAAAAAGAGAGCACAGCCTCTCAGTACCCGTAAACTTTATTAAATGTGTGCTTTTTCATTCTTAAATTAAATTAAAATCAGTCTGTTTCATACTGAAATAGCACCAAAGGGAGAAGGATGACAGTATCACCAAGCAAAAGGGAGGGAGGAGAGAAAACCCAGAAACTGTTATATATGAACAAGAATTTTTTTAATGGTTAAGAAAATGGGCAATTTTTTTTTTTTTTTCCCTAATCTGGAGACCTAACATTGTGTATGCTAGTGTGTATGTGGGAGAACCGAGGAGGCTAAGGATCAGCATTAGTCAAAATCACTCAGTGCAGGGTAGGCATGGCCAAATCATTACTGGAAATTTAACTTCTTAGTGCTGCACCCCAAAGACCACCCCGAATGCCACATAGAGGAGTCTCATAGCTGACACATTGCTGTTTATATTCCTTTTAACTGTGTAAATTATTGGGTGGCAGCATTTCCTTAGGAGTTGATTGAATTCCCCACAGCATGAAATCAGTGCCAACTGCAACGTGGACACAGCAGCCCGGTCCTTGCCCTTCCAGAAATCACAGTGATGCGAATCACAGCAGCAGAGCAGCCAGTTTTTGTCTTGCCAAACTGCACTGGTAAAGAAAAACCTGTTTCTCTGAAATTTTCCAGGTGTGGCCAGTTGAAACACAGTGCAAAGAGCCTTCCCACAGTTCAGGTTTGGCTGAAAGCTGCCGCTGCAGCAGGCTAAAGGGAGGTCTCATGTTCAACTCTTTCTGAATTGGGCTCTAGGAGCCTGTGCCAAAGCATGTCACCATCAGTGGAAAAAAAAAAACCCTGATTTTTGGAGACTTTGGGGGCAATACTTGTGCTCAACAGCCCTGCACCAAAGTTTCTGGTGGTTTTTGTTCACTGGGGCTGTGGTGCCCTGTTTGTGGGGCTGGGTTTGGCAAGGCGCTGTGCAAACCCACAGAGACCCACGGCCTGTGGACCAAGGGCACCCGTGCAGTGCTGCAAATGGGTGTGTGTGTGTGTGTGTGAAGGACATGGGTCTGTCTGCTCAAAGACCATAGAATGGTTTGTGTTGGAAGGGACCATTAAAGGTCATCTAGTCCAACAATACTGCAATGAGCAGGGACATCTTCAACTAGATAACGTTGCTCAGAGCCCCGTCCAACCTGACCTCAAATGTTTCCAGGGACGGGGCATCTACCACCTCTCTGGGCGACCTGTGCCAGTGTCTCACCACCCTCATCGTGAAAAATTTGTTCTTTATGATGAATTTGGCACTTGACGTTGATAGGATGCTTTACAAAGGTTTTTTTTTTTTTTTCCTCTTAAAACAAATGTTCTAAAATCTAAATGTTGCATGGCATAGAAGCCTAAGCTTCATCAATGCCTAATGGCACATTTGATTATTGAAACCAGAATGATTTTAATACATCTAATTAGTTTCTCATCATTAAGTTATTGATTTTTCTGCTTTAAAAAAGAATCAAACCATATAGGTCACTTTCTTTTTTTATTTATAGCTACTTTTGCTTTCCCTTCCTAATACACATGCTCAATACTGTAGGCCTAGGAGCGGTGCAGTTTTAAATAGTTTACTTCCAATTCTTCTTAGGTTAAAATAATCTAAACTTCATGGCTGGATTTTAAAATAAGCCTAAAGAGTTTAGAGGCTTAAATGTTATTAGAGTTCAAAGCAATTTGATTGCGTGACCTCTTGTTAAAAGCCATTGTTCATACATGGAGGGATTTTCAAAAATACTTACGGCCCAGATCAAAAAAATCAATTAGTCTCAGATCCCTAAATAGTTTTACTAGGTGTGCAGCAAGGGATTCAAACCCTCAGCAATTGGTGGAAGTAAAACATTCAAGCATTTTTGGGAAAGTATGCCTATGTAGCTGAGTTCAGTGTGCTGGTAAGATTTTTTTAAAGGCACATATGATAGGCTTGTGTACACACCAAAGCTGTACTAATTTAATGACGGTGATTTGGTGGCAGTTGTAGAAACTCATTTGTATGAAGGTGCTGGTATTGCTATAGCTAGTTCAATACGGGAAGAACAATCTGTAGCACTATAAAGCTGCTTTATACTAGTCTAAATGTGACTGTATGAGAGACAATAGCAATGTAATTATATTGATTTTTTTAAATCATACTCTTAAGTAAGTGTTATTCATACTTGTCAAAGGCTTGTACAGATTATCCCAACCTTAAGTTTCCTCAAAATACCAAAGAAATGGCATGCTTAAATCTTCTTTTCAGCTTGGAAAACCTCAGATTTTGTGCCTTGGTAGTGCTGGCACTGTTTGGTTGTGCCCATGAGCAAGTGATGCCTTGTCCTCATCGCCAGCTTGGCTTTTGCACTTGGATGGAAGAGCACAGTGTGAGAGGGATGGTGGCCATCTCCCACTCCTGCCCCAACAAGCCTTGCTGTTAGAAAGGTTTTCCCAATAATTAACCCCCATCCTTTAGGCTACACCTTAAACCCATTCCCCCTTGATCTGGCCAGCATGGGCAGAGAGTAGGTTGCCTCCCCCGTCTCCAGTGACACTCTAGGGAGACCATTGCCAAGAGCCCAACAGTCTTCCAACTTCTTCTGATTTGGGAGCTTTGAGGTCCAGCAATGAGCTGCAGAGAGATGCTGGGAGGAACCATGACCCCGTGAAGCCAAAGCTGCGTGACTGTCTCTGATTTTCTCATGTCATCTCTTGCATGAACATTGAGGGGCTGAAGGGAGGCAGGTAAGAGAAAGGGCTGTTGGGGGGTCTGTGTGATCCCTCATCTGCCTCTCTGCTGTGTTTGCAGAAGGCAGTTACGTAAAACGTTTACCCAGATGTGGCACAGGACATTGCCATAAAGGGGCTTAAAATGGGACACACTGGAACAAGAATGATGGGAAGGAGGTGGAGGTATCAATGGAGGTAGCGAGGGTGGCACTGAGCTGTGCCATGCCAGGACAGACTGCTGAGCACAGCCTGGCTTTGGTGCCACCAGCCCATCACCACTGCTCCACCAGCTAAGGCATGGAACCCTGAGCTCAGGTAAGGCTTTGGGATGACAATGGTGAGAGAAGGTCCCAGGGCCTCACAACACTAACGAAATTATTTTAATTACCTTGGGAAATGGGTCTTGCATGCAAAACCATGTGGATTTATGTCTTCAGGAGATAGGAAGTTCCCAGGACTCTGCATCCTCGGGAACAGAGGGAGGTGTGTAGGGATGGGTAGGAAGGAGGAGGCTCAGAGCAGCCAGGAGGGAATGTGCCTCAACACCTGCAGTGGAACTTGGTGCCATGAAGCTGAGCAGGCACCGAGCTGTTTTCCTAACCTGTCAAGCAAGACAGCCCAAGGTGGAAATTACTCCCTCTTGGGTTAAATTGTAACTTCAGACACAATTCTCTTTGGGCTCCTTGAAATCTCTGCTTTGCTGTGATATGCAGGCGGCCATAGTTAAAATTAGACTCAGGAGAGGGAGCATCATCGTGTTGTGTTTATACAGCACCAAGCGATAATTAGGTGCTCCTACAGTCCAGAATATGCTGAAGATAAAAGAGCCAGCAGATAAATGAGCCCACAGTAATACAAGATCCTGCTTCACTAATAGATTTCTGTCACTGAGACATTTCTACCAGCCAAAAAAGGTGATAAGGATCAAAGCAAAGAATTTAAAGCTCCTGGTTATTGCAAACAGGAGATTCGTTTTGCCTGACTATTTTTAAAGCCCTGCACAGCCAATGCTCTTGTTCCTGCTTCCCCCTCGGTTCTCCTTTAGGAAAGGACAAGAAAACTTCCATCATCTTCTCCTCATTCTCTCCCCTTTCTGGATGTGATTTTTGTTCATTTTTCCCACACAACCCCCTTCTCCGCTGTTTTTTCTTTTAAGACTGGCCCAACTTAAAACATTCTTCATTATGGCTTAAACAGCATCTGCCAGACACTGTGACTTGTTTCCTGCATACGGGTGGTGGGATGGTGGGTGCCCAATCACCTTCAAGACAGGTGTACCATGAGCATCATCTCAGTGTGGACCTTCCTTGCCCATCACCCAGATCCCTTCAGATGGGCTCCCCAGGAAAAGCACTCTGCTGTCAGCATAGCAAAAGGGGTGCACGTTGCTGGCAATGGGGAACGCTGGTTTAGAGCCAACTCCTGTGACTGAGGCCTTTTGACTACCTGGCAATTTTCATCATAATGTCAAGAGAGTCATTTGCTTTCTTTCACTTTTGGCTACCAAATTTGTTTTTTCTCAAAACAAAACAAAGGACTATTGGGTTTGGCTTCTATAAGATGAAAAGTAAGTTTGGTTGATGAAAAGAGCTTGATTTAGCGGGGGGCAAAAGTCAAACAAAAAAATCGGATAAATGAAAAAAATTTCACCAAAGTTTTCATGCAATGAAAAAATCCCCTAAGGTAAGGTTTTGAAAGCCAAATTAGATATCAAGCCTCCTTTGTTTCATTGTCAAAAGTGATGAGGTCTGGTCTAAAATGGCATTTGCAAGCCAAAAATCTGTCTGACCTTCCAGTAAGGCTCTGAGCTCCCCCAAGCACCCCTGTCCCTTCTGGAGGTGGACCTGAGGACATCTAAAAACTCTGCACCTGCATTTTTTTTACAGAGAGTGCTAAACCTTGGGCCCATTGAAGGAAGCAGCCAAGCTGCAGGTGATGTCAATAAGACCAGGTTGCTGTTCACAGACTCCTTTTCTGGATGGGATGCATCACTCATCTCTGAGAGAAAAAAGGAGATAAAGCAATGTCAAAAGAAAAAAAAATAAGAACAGCTCATGTTTCAGCACAACTATTATTTTTTTTCTGTATTTTTCCCCCTCTCTACTGATACGTAAAAAAAATATATATTATATTATATTTTCCTTTTCTTAAATTATTTTTTTCAGCCTCAGTCCCAGCCGAAGTCCTGCCCCGTCATCTGGTAGAACTTCATGTTGAAGGGCCGGTAGAAGTCCCGCAGTCTCTGCACCACCTCCTGGTCTATGTCGGGGTGGGTCCTGCCTTTCGTCTTCCCCAGGCAGTGGGGTTTGCTGCTGCCTTCTGCCTTCTTCAGGCAGGGGAACCCCTTGGTTTTGTTGAAGTAGAAGTGTTTGTCGGTGATGATCCTCTTGAGGCCCAGAAAGTCCTGGACCCTGCCCAGCTCCCCTGCGGGGTCGCTGATCAACCTCTCCCCGCTGACAAAGAGGATCTGCCCGATGGGGAAGTAGAGGAGCCAGTTCTCCAGGTGCTTGGCATAGATGCCAATCTGGATGGCACTCCACGAGGTGTCGATCAGGCCCGTAGTCCTGTTTTTGAAGGTCAGGCTCTCAAAGGTGGGAATATCGGGCTTCTTGGAGAGCGTCTGGGTGTAGTCCGAGATGGCTCTGGTCACGGGGTCCCGCACCACCACGATGAGCTTTGTGCCCTTGGACATGGAGGAGATGCGGGCTGGGGCCTCCTTGGTGACAAAGTAGCTGGGGGTCTTCTCCATGGTGATCTGCCCCTCCAGGGTCCTGGGCATGAGGTCTCTGAGAGAGGGGAAGAGAGGGACACGTTAGTGCTGAATGGCGCTGGGTGGGGTGGGGGAAGCTGAGTGCCGGCAGTGCTCTGGGGATGTCCTGGGTACCAAGGGCAGGATGCTCCTAAGCCTTGTGCCTCCAGCCCAGCTTGCTTTCCTCCTTGCGTGGATTGTCAGGAGGCCCATAATGCACTGATTCAGCTAAGCATCTAAACACACTCCTGGTTTCCCACTTCCTTTGGCTGCCTATTTACTTAGAATTAGACCTAAATCCCTTTTGCCTTATTCAAGGCCTCTGAGGAACTTTTTCAGGGGGATCCCACCTCCCTTCTTGCAATGGCACTGTAAGAACAGAGCACATCTCTACAGTCCTAATGTCCTATCCCTTTAAATTCCTTTCTGCCCACACTGGGGTTTCCTGCACATTGGCTTAAATTCCCTGGAATAACAGTGAATTTCTGAAGCAACAACACTCCCTTCCTGCAGGGCACAAGGGATTTTCAAGGGCCAGGATGTAAGACTCTATCTTTTGGTATTTTCAAGGTGGCAGCAAGCTGATGTCACATAAAAATGTGCAATATCAGCCCCCTGACCTCAGTGATTTCCTTCTTCCACCCAAAAAAAATCCTATATGCTGGCTGCTTTGGGAAGCTCTCCCAGCTAGGAGCGGGAAGGGGCTTGGGGCTCAACCCAGAGTCCATCCTGCTCCATGGTCCCCTTGAGAGTTCAAAGCCCTCCTGGGCCAGGCATTGGGTGTGATTCGATCGCAGGCTTTGGCCGCAGGATAACCTGAGGTCCTCTGTGTTAAACAAGGCAACCCAGAAAGGTGTAGGAGCCGTGTGAGCGTCTGTTTGCTCCCAGCTCCTCTCGCTCACCCTTGCCCGCCACACCACATCCCATTCCCTCACATTCGCATCGCCCTGTGTATCACCTCAGGACAGGACCCAGCATCTGCAAAAACCCAGTGATTTACATGATCATCATCTGGTTACACAAATTCATCCCACCTTCCAGGCTCTCGGCAGTTTTCCTCTCCGCACCTTGGTCTCCTTCCAACAGTCCAGTCATTCCCAGGGGGAATGGGAGATGGATGGGAGGTGGCTGCAGTGCTAGCGAGGTTCACCGCCGTGCCACCAGCAGTTCTCATGGCAACTGCAGCCCCGGGTCCCGAGGAGCAGGGACCCGCATCCCCCACATGCCCTGACCCCTCGTCTTTGACCTCGCCGCAGTTGCGGCACCCGTGTGCTGTGATGAACTGCTCCCTGCCTGTGTTATTGTTACCATCTTGTAGCAGCAACATCTGGTTTGCAAACCTGTGCAATATGCCAGCAAAATTAAACTCATCTATCAAAAAAGCAAGAATGAAAAGCCAACAACAGCTAAAAACACTAATAACAACCAAACCCCAGGCTGAGTCGTTATGTTACAAATGAGGCAGCGAGGACTGACCCTTCCTAAAGCAATTCTTTCTATTTGCAACCACATTACGTAGAGGCTGAGCAAAGACATGGTCCTAAAGAAGCCAAATCTTTGCTGGTCTCTGCTGAGGGTTTCTGTTTGGGGGGAAACTCCAGGGTTTCTGTTTGGGGGGAAACTCCATGAATTTGGGACATTCAGGCTGGAGAAGAAACAAGCTGAGGGGTATGAGAGAGTTCTCACGCATCCTGAAGGATGTGAAGACATCGAGGCAATTGCTGCTGACACTAAGGATAGAGACAGCTTCAAAACCAGCATGAGGATGGCCTTTGCCAAGCAGACACATAATTCTGTGGTGGGATTTGCCATACCTGATGCTGCAAAGGCCAAAAGTGTGAATGGTTCAGAAAGAGACTGGTCAAACTCATGGTGCATGAAATGAGTTGGTGGCAATGAAATGTGAGAGTCCCGGAGCTGCTTCAGCCGTAGGGAGCACCCAAACCCGACTGCCCTCAGCTGGGAGGAGATAACAGAACAAGGAGCCCTACAAACCACCAGCTTTCGTACACTCTTCTGTAGATACCTGATACCAGCCACCATCTGGAAGAAGGTGCTGGGCTGGACGGCTCTTTGCTCTGGCCCGCTGCAGCTGTTCACATGTTATGCTGCTCATGGCAGTCTCATGAATCACCTTTTTTCCCCCATGTGCAACAAGCCCTCATTTCTCAGATGTTGTGTTGTTGCCCTCTGCTTTGGAAACCCTGCAACAACTGAGTCACCTGGAATCACCTCCGAAAGGGTGAAGGAACCAGGTTGTAGCCCCCTTCCCCGCTGCCTGCCAGCACAGTCCCCAGCTGATCCCTACCCCTGTAACACAGCCTCCTGCAACTGCAATTTGCTGTTGAGCAAGAGCAGGAGCCGCTGAACCGGCAGCAGCGCGAGGGCAGCGGGAAGGCGCACTGACTTCTGTTTGTGTTTTGATAAGTGTTGAAATCTCTGCTGTGTCTTCCCAAGGAGGAGCTTAACCCTTCTCATGGCGAGGCGGCAACACAAAAGCTTTCTTCAGCGCCCAGGAATGAGCACGCACCTCCGCTGCCAGCTCCGGCGGGCAGGGACACGCCAGGAGCCACAGGGAATGTGCTACCACAGCTTTTGGGAGATTAATTAATTACAAAGGGCATCTTTCATGGATGTAAACAGTTGCCTGGAGGCCTCCCTGGTCTAATGGCATCTGGGTTTTATTGCAAAAGAGCCACTTGAAAAGACAAGAACCACAAAAATGTTTTTGGCAAGAGCAGCCACCAGCGGGTCCTGCCAGAATAAATGGATTCTGTTATTTTAATTTTAGTAGAGCTCGGGGCTTTATTTAATTACTTAATAGGGGAGGAAGACTTTCCTCAAAGGGAACATTTTGGTTATGCATGCTTATTCATATCTGGCCTTTTCATGTCCATACTTTCTGCCCAGCAGTGGTGTCCAAGATGGCCGTTCCTGTGCCTGGCCAAAGGCCCCAGAGTGAGCCCTCGGGGCTGCTGCTCTCGGGGCTGTGGCCCCCTCCCCACCTCAATGGGCTTCTCAGTACTTCACTTTAGTCATGCAACGGTTTGGATTTGTCTTCCCTTGGAGCCACTGCAGCAAACCCTCCAGCACCCAGCCAGGGTGGGAGAAGTACAGTTGCAGGATCGGCTGCCTCGGAGGGCCGGGCTGCGGGGGATGATGCTGTGCAAGGGCTGAGCACCAGGTGGTTACAGGACCCAGCAACGCATGCAGTGCTGCTCTGGGATTGCCTGATGCACCCTGGGGTGCCAGTCCTTGACACTGGCACTTCAGTGCTGGGGTCACATTAGGACGTCCCAGTAACAGGGTCCCAACCCTGGTGTAGGAACTGATCTTTGGTATCATGTTTATTATGGCTTTTATAGCTCTTTATGGACTGTGCAACAATGCCTTTAAAAAGCTTGACTTGAAGTTTCCCAGGACAAGCGGGGTGTTGGCTCAACTCTCGCCCTGGAGATCAGAGTCCACAGAGACGCCACCTGATCTTGAGCCCCTGTTCTTAGCAAGAGCACAACTCTGGGGAAGAAAGCATCGCTTTATATCAGGAAGCCAGAATAACACATCAGGGTCTTTCGTTACAAGACTGAGCACCCAGCGGTTGTGTTTCTGGAAATTCAGCTTAGATGAACAGATGCAATGATACGTGGTGTTGGTGTTTGCCACCAGCCCATGCTGGGTACCTGCCTTGGCTCCATCAGGGGCTGGGAAATGGGTTAAAACAGCTAGTTTGCCTCAGCTGACCTGTGCTGCTGTCCCACCAACCTGAAGCAGCAAGAGAAGCTGGTGATTAGCGAGAAAAGAAGCATTGGTTGTTCCAGAAATGAGATTTTTTTGGATGGGGACAGCCTGTTTCATGTAGGAGGCGTGAGTAGCCCTGTGCTGCTGTTTCCCACAGAGGTGGGAGCAACTTTTGGTCATTGAATCTAGAGAACTCGAGGTGAGTTTGCTGTTTGCAGTCCATCTGCTGCTTTGCTCCCAGCTGGACGAAGCCATGTTCGGCTCAGGACCTCCTGGGCTCCTTGGCAGCATTCAAGGCATTAAAAGCGGCTGCGGATGGACTTGCTGCAAACCTTTCCCACACAAATTTAGTCCAGACCTCCCTTGAAGGGAGACTGACATTGGCAGATAAGGTCAGCTCTTCACCAGGCCTCATGCCATTGCAACCCAGAGCGATAAATAAAGCTGCTGTGATTACAGCAATCAGCACCACGTGCTCTCTGGCCTCTAGTAAAACCTGCCCCAATCATGTCCTCATCTCCTCTTAACCCCAGAAGGTTTGTTCCTTCACCCTGGCAGTCCTAGAATGACTTTTTAAAAAATAATCTGCCTGTCAGAACCCAGGTATGCAGGCTGGATGGATTGAAATGATCATGCAGAACAAGATGTGCCATGACTGATGCCATAGAGAGGATTGATGGTATCATCCCCCTGCCCTGTGCTGCCAGGGTCAGCACTACCTGGTGTCGAAGCAGCACCTCAGCTGCAGGGTCCTGCACACCATTCTGCATCTGAGTGCATGGCCAGATCTACCTTGAGCTCATCTGCAGGAGAAAAGTGAGTTTGTGCACTGCCTGAAATGGCAATTGCACTATAACTGAGGAGGATGAGGATGCAGAGAATGGGTTTGGACCAGCACTGGGGTTTGCAGCTTGCAGCAACACAGCTCCTTGGTGCCGGAGCTGGGGACAACTCAGGGTGAATGAGCAGCAAAGGACAAAGATCAGTCCCTGCTCACCAAATGCTGATATCCTGGTCCCAGCACCGGCAAACTGTGGGTGGCTGAGATGTGGGCACACACTCACCCTGACAGCCTCTGCTGTTCCTGGGGCAGTCACAGCTTCAGCCAGTGCAGGAGAGGCAAGCAGAGCAGGTCTGCAAGCACCCCAGCAGACACGGCAGAGATATAGCCTGAAAGTGCAAAACCACCAAGTCCTGAGACATAGAAGAACCTGCAGCCGGGGCATCTGCATGGCAGTGGCAGCTCAGGGACATCGTTTGTGTCCCTGGACCCCTCTAGCATGCTGCTGGGCCAACTTAGTGCTCTCCCACCTGTTTGCAGCAGCACAGAGGCAGCGAAGGAGCCCCCGTCACCAGCACGCCAATGTTTACCCTTACCTCTGGCCGTGGCCCCACTGACCTGGCCGCAGCCCCGAAAGGGCACGCATAGCAGGCCGGGAACTTGCTGCATAAAGGATGGGAATGAAGCAGAAACATGAAGCCGGAGTTTCGCACAGCCTGTTTACAAGAGCTGGGCTTTCCCAAAGGTGCTGGTGACTTTAGCTATCAGGATCTTTCCGTTACACAGCTGCAAGTTGCAGCAGGGTTATGAGACACAGAAGAGCATTGCTTACCCCTACGCTGCACCCCAAGACACCTTCCCCGGGCAGCCTGGGCTCCAGGCTCCAGGCACTTTTGCCATCTTTGCCACTAGCCTGAGCTACTGGTCCCAGCAGTGGGATACACAGAAAGAAATGGTGGAGGAAGAAAGCCCCCAGGCAGACATTAGAGCATCTAAGGAGCCACCCTGTTTCCATGGCTCGAGATGAGTTGTCAGTGAATGGGATACTATACACCTTAGAGCAATCTTCAAAGAAAAAAAATCTGCCCTCCGTTACTTTTTGCCCCGCTCAGCTTAAACCAGCTGCAGTTTGGTTTTGCTCCAGATTCAATGGCTGGGGTTTGGCTGGGGTTTGGAGCACCCCAGCCTGCAGCAGTGGTGGGAAAGGAAGTCTCTTGCAGTGGCAAGTGCTGTTTTTAAGGAAGTGCCACCGAAGAGGTCATCGCAGGAAAAACTGTATCAAAGAAATGTTGCTCTTTCCAAAAGAGCCCAACAGCTCTGCAATCAGCTATGAGACCCTGAATCCCACGGAAGAGCCTTTCTGGCAAGGAAGGGCCAAATCTGCTCCCAGAAATGTAACACAGGGTCACGGGGAGGATCGGACACTCTCCCACCACCAAACACCCATCCTGAGTCCTGCTTTTGCACCATGAAGCAACTGTGGTTCAAAATGAAACTGGCTTCCTTGTGCAAAATTATCTGGTCTTTGTTTATGGGAGGCAGAGGAGAAGGAGGAGAAAAAAAATACATTCATTTCATCTCTGGGAGTCAGCAATGTTCAAGGCTTGAGGGAAATCCCCCTCCATCAACCACCGGAAAAACCAAGCAGCAACTGAGATGGGTGCTGGCACTCTTGTGCCCTGTAGTCCCACTTGACAGCATTTTCTGCTTCTCTCACTTGTGTGCTGCCTTCGGTATGTCAAGTATTAAGTGACTGGCACGATGGTGGATGCTATGGCAGGGCTAGGAGAGCAGAGCAGAGGGAAAATCAACTGTCTGAGGGGGCTTATTTCACCTCTTACTTCTCTATAGAAACGCTGCCAGAATTTCTGTCTCCAGGAAGGGGCCAGGCACCATGGTGACAGGCATGTAACACAGCTGGCAGTCCTGGGGGAAACATGGAACCTTCTCCAGCATGAAGCTATCAAACGAGGAGGATGGGGAAGCTGAGGTACAGCAAGAACTGTGACTTGATGCAGCCTCACGCCCCCAAAGCAGTGTGCATTGCTCCCTGTGCTACTGCAGCCACCAGAAAGTTGTCTTCTCCTTCCCCCTGGCCCCCATTTATTTTTCTTCCAAATCATTTTAATTAGTGACTCTGCAACAGGAATTTATTTTAAAAAAAAATCAAAACCTCCTATCACAAGCGCTTGCCTTTCCCCCCACTCTTGAGCCCGCACTCCCAGAAGTACCATTATAGTGCGTACAGATGACTGAAAAGAAAGATGCTCTGGCAAGAGTGATAACTTGATGTAATCAGTAGCGTGTATGTATATATAAATTAAAAAACACTGCCTAACGAGATGAATGCGTCACTCCTATAAGGCCAGTGTCTCAGCCCAGGGGCTGTGCTGCCCTGGCAGCTCCAGCAAGGCTCTAAATTTGCTTTGATGAGTTGTGAGGGCACGTTGGAGTTAGCTGTGCCTCCTGCTTTGCCTTCCTTTAGATGTCAGGTGAAATCAATAAATGGGAAGATGCATTTCAGGAAACTGATAAAAATTTAAAAAAAAAAACTTCAAAAAAAGTTGTGGGACTGAGGAAGCTGAAAGGAGAGTGGCAAAAGATCAGAGAGGCCTGGAAGGAAGAAAGAAAATCACTCATTGCGTTGCTGGATGTAAAATCAAGCCCAGCTGACCTTAATATCAAAAGGACACCCTTGCCATCGGTTTTAATGGAGGATGGATTAGGCTGAGTTTGGAGCAAAATAAAAGGCAGGAATAGCCCTGGGAGAGGACAATGAAGACTGTGGATCTCTCCCATCCCTACGCATCCTGCTGCCAAGGCATTTTCTCTGTGTAAAGATAACACTCGGGGAAATCTACGTGTTATTGGAGGGACCTACAACACAACCATCATCTCCCAGAGGATGCCTGAGCCCTTGCAAAGCAACTGCATAGAGTCAGGGGCCTTGGGTTTTCTTCTGGCTCAGCTCTTCTGTTCCCTGAACCACTGCAAACCGTTCAGGTGAGTGCATCACCTGCTGAGATAATCATAGTTCTGTTCCCTTGGCCATGGTCAGAAAGACGTCCTGCAGGACTGCTTCATTTCTACGAGCAGTAAATGGTCCCTGGATCCCCCCGAGATGTGCTGAGGAGCCTCCTGCCTCCTTGGCATGCTCCCTGTGCCCAGCCAGCGAGGTCCCTCCCAGGACACAGTTTCTTTTACTATCCCCAATACTCCAGAGGGGTTTAAAAAAATCAAAGCATACATGAAAACAGGGCCTCGTTGCATTGAGCTGTGCTGGGATGAAAGGGCAGTTCTTAAAGCACCTGGGTCTATTGTCACTTTTAGGCACTTAGAAAGTACCCCAAAAACCAGACCTGGTGGCAGGCAGCCAGCCCTGAGCGTGGGCACCTTCCCCTGCGCAGGAGCCTGGGCTGCAGGGACGGTCACTGGGGGGTGTTGCAGGCAGAGCCCCAGCCGCAGGCATCGCTGCAGGGGATAAACGTTGCACACCGTTAATATGCCACCTTCCCAAGTAAAATGCTCTTGCAGAGGCAGTGCCTCTCCTTCCCCCACCCTCCCAAATCCAACTGCTCTGTGCTTGCTGCTGGCGCACAGTTAGCGGCGCCGGGAGCGCCCGAGCTCATCCTTATGGCGGATGCCAGCGTTTATTTGAGCAAGTCTTGGTATTTATGTATCTCATTACCTCTGCAGCCGGTAGCATCTGTTTCCACGCTGTATCTGTCAAGCAGCATCTTATCAGTGGAGCTGCCTTCCTGTCCCTCCCTCCTCTCCTTCCAGTTAAGCTCCCTCTGAAGTTTAGGAGATGGCTGACAGCCCAACGCGGGATGCAGCCAGCACCCGTGGTGCAAGCCTCCACCTAAACTGCAGCACGCAGGGCCACAGGGACACCCCAGATGTCTGCCCTGTCCCCATCCAAAGCCCCAGCAGCAACTAAAGCCAGTCATCCCAGCCCTAAACCCAGCCCAGGCATGGCAGGGTAAGACAGAGGGACAAGGCAGGTGGCCGTGCTCATCTGGGCATCCATGCTGTGCTCATTCCATGGGCATCCTGGCAAAGGCATCCACTAGTCCACCTGAAGGCTGTGCCAGGCTCTCGGGGGGGTCCTCAGCAGACACCCCTCCCCCCGCCCCCCCCAATTGCACCCCTGCTGCATGCCAAGCACCACAGGCAGCTCTGCTCCCGGCCACCAGTGGGTTTAACAACATCAGAATTTAAGAAAAAACACTCCAGAAATCTCAGTGCCTCCAAATCAGGGACTTGGACACTAAGCTCCCAGCGCAGCGTTCATGGGGTAACAGCCGGTGTAACCCCATCCTGAGGTCACAGCCAGGAAGCCTTCTCCTTCCCGAGAAGCTGGGAAATCCATCAAAGAAATGCCGCGGAGAAAATAAGTGGCTTGTTTGCACAGACTGTTACTGATAACTCTGTAGGTGGATACTCTCCTTCCGGATCTCGGGGCCGTGACCTTGCTCAGGAAGAGCAGGAACAATCCCTGGCCAAGGGCAGGGTAGCTGAGCCCTGCGGACCTGGGGCCAAGGTGACCGGGGAGGAAGAGGCAGTGTCCCCAAGATAAGGGGTTCATTCTGCCTCTGAGAGCCCCTTGTATGAGCAGGCACACACGTAACTTCGTGTTGGCTTCCCTGGCCCTGGAGCGATGGGGCTGCGGGTGCCGTGGGGTGTTTTGAAGTGGCAGGGAAGCATTTGCACATGAAGAGGGGCTGCATGGGGATCTTTGCTCAACAGCACCATCCCCCCGCTGTGCTTTCAGTACTTGGCTGCTGCCTCACTGCGCCCTCCCCGCTCCGGGAAGGGAGACTGCACTGATCAGAGCTAATTACAACATGCAAGCCCTCTGCCCAATTGCTCTGATTAATTATTGAAGGACAGAACTGCAGCTTTGAGGACAGCAGGTAAGCAGTGAGCCCTGTGCTCAGGTAGGTGCCCGGTGGCCTCCTGGCTCCTAGCGAAGGCAATGCCACTGGAAAGAGGCGATGCTGCGGTCCCAGCATCCCGTCTGCAAGAAGGATCTGTGCTGAGAGGCTCCTGAAAATCTGCTGTGCTGGGAAGCACATCTGGGCATCTCCCAGAGACCGCCAGTGCCTAAGTGCTATCAACAAGCAGAAACTCTCTGATGCCATTAGCCGTGCAAGCCATTGATTTTCTTTGCTGGAACAAGAAACTCATTGGAGCTGAGGCAATCACAGGTGGCACCACTGCTTTCTCTGGGCTGACCAGCTGGGGTTTGGAAAAGGGGTGTTTTGTACTTGTTTTCTTGCCAATGGCTAAAAAGCCAAGTCATCATGGCACATTCCTGCATCCATCTGGGAGGATGCTGAGTCCTGCCCAGTGGTGTCGCTGGTAGATCCCAGCCGTCCACCTACCAGAAGCAGATGAAGAGCACTGGAGCCCTTGGCCATAGCCTCTTTTACCACATCTCCATCCTTTGTAGGGGAATGGAGACACCCCCAGGCACCAGCAAAAGGAGCTCTCTCTACTGGGGTTGGGGATGGGTTCATCAGCCACCTCTGCTGCCGAGGAGTCCTGCTCAGCCTGGCCACAATCCTGCTCTTCAATCCTGCCTTAGAGCTCCTCTCAAGGCACTCCCAGCAGCTTTAGTAAGCGTGCAGTTTTGGGGTATGCCATGCACTGGGGAGCACAAACCCTGCCCTTCCTTGTCAGACCTGGACCCAGCGCTCATCATGTCCCATAGTGGCCGCATGCATTTTTTGATCCCCCCGAGTTTGTACATCTTAGTGGCCTCTCCAGCACCACATGCCTTCCCCAGCAAGAGCTTAACCCCAGCAGTGGTCGGGGCTCCAAGCAGAAGGCATGAGCCCTTTGCCAAATCTCTGCAGCACCAGCCAAGTCTTACCAGGGAGCAAATCAGGCCCATAGTGATCTCGTCATACTTCCAATGTAAATGAAAAGTGATTCCTCATTTCCCGGCTGGATTTGCTTGGGTAAGTTCAGGCTTCTGGTGGCTGGTTCTGTTGGCTTTTTGGTGCTGTTTTTTTATTGTAACTGTGGTGCCTCTTAATCAAAATAGACACTGCTTTTGCTCTCTTCTACAGATGCCTCTATTATTCTGCAACCTGCTGATTGCCCTCTGTGCCATATTATGCCAAAGGAGGATTTTCCAGCTGAGAGAATGGGCATGATCCTTTTATAGCCTTGCGCCCTGCCTTTCTCCCTTGCAAGTGCACAAACTGCAAATCAAGAGCTCGCAGTGCTCACGGCACTGTGCACGGGAGTAAGTCACTGCTGGAGGTGGACGGCAGAGGACAGTCAGTGCATGGCTGGAAATGAATCCTATGACTCCGGCACTCAACCAAAGCAGAGGTTTGCTGAGAAGTGCATGCCTGTTTGCCCAGTGCACAGCTGTGCCATGTCGAGGGTGTTCACAACCTCTTTCCATCATACAGAAGGATGCAGAAGAGTCACAGCCTTCATAGCGACTGGCATGGCCTTCAGCCTGGACCCCACCCTCCTCAATTATGATGTTAAAATATCCAGTTTGGGCACCTGCATCGCAATTCTGAATGTGCACTGCATTTTTTTGTTCGTATTAAAGACGTGCCTATATGGGCTGATCTTTATTCCCAGGTAGTATGTGAACAGAGCAGGAAATGGGACGTGCTCTGAAAAGCTTACAGAGTAAAGAGAAAAGACTGAGGGAGGAGAAAAAAATGGGCCATAAGTGACCCCCAGCATCTGATATAATTAAACCTCAAGCCCGTTTTTCTTCCCTAAGGGCACCCCTGAAGTCTTACATGTGTGTAGCCCTCCCCCAACATCCTGCCAGGTGCTGCTGGTGGCCTTGGAGGGACCAGAGCTGCACCTTCCCTTTACTTGGACCTGGGTGAACCCTCTTGATGGGCTCAGCCTTGGGGTCCTAGGGCAGAGGGGTTTATACTGGGGAGAACATGGAAGAAACCTCCACCCCCAAACCAATAACCAACTCATGTCTCTCTCACTCAAGGATCCTCAAGACCACACATTTCAGCCCTGACTAAGCAAATCATCTTAAAGAGGAAGGTTAAGGAACTGTTTATTATTGGAAATGTCTCCCTCTCTAGGATTCATTTTTTGATAAATTAGCTTCAGCTTCATTACTTCATGATATATGTCCCTTGACATTTAATTATACTTACCCCAAACACATTAAGCCAATCAGTCTGAACAGCTTCTTATTAATATGCAAATTTCTCCTTTGAAAAGCCATGAATCTGTGAAAAATCTCTTTAGGCTTCAATTAGGCCCATTTGGGAAGTTGGGAACCCCTCGAAACACCATCCCGGTCCAAGGTTGGAGGGGACCAGAGGGGTCCAGACCAACAGACACACCCCGGTCCCTGGTTTTGCAAAGGGACAAGGGGATGCTGCCATCCACTAAAGCACCTTCACAGGCCTGGAGCCACATGAAGATGGGAGGTTGAATCCTGCAAACGAACACAGTGTTGGCAGCTTATCCCCATCCCAGCCCTTCTCTGCGGGAGCTGATGTTTCTCCTCTCCACCAGCCCTGGAGATACAGTGATCCTCTGCTATGGACCACAAAGCCTTCTCGCTGCAGGGGAGCTTCACGTGGGAGTTGCAGAAGATGTAGGGAAATCCCATCCCAGTTTTTAGCAAAACAAACAGGAACCTGGTTCCCCCGGTGCCCATGGGCAAATGGGACATGATTTGCATTAGGCAAATAAATTGAACCACACAATTAACCATCTGCCCTGGAACAGATTTAGGTTTTGCTTTAAAGCATCACTTCCAGCCTCCTTCTGCTCTCGTATACATCTGAACGCCGCAGGATTTTCTACTCAGAAACCAATGGGGAATAAATTCACTGAATCATTCCTATAAGTAACTGGAAAGAAACATCAGCGTAGGTACTACAGCCTCGGTGGCCTTTGGCCTCCCGGATGTGTTTCCCGTGGATTACGCCAATGGGCAAACCGCAAAACTGCTTTAAAACCTTCCAGAGTCTGCAGTTCCCACCGAAAACCTTTACTTGCTAAAACGAGATGATTTCCTGGGAGCTGCTGAGTGCCACAACATCTTCTCGAGACAAAGTTACCCATTTCATCTTATTTCAAAAGAGGTTGCAGTTTTTAAAAGAATACGATTCAGTATAATTTTTTTTATTCCCTACAGTTAGACATTAAGATCAGAGATACATTGCAATCAGTGTACTATATAAATAGTCCAATTTTGGAAAACTGCTCTCATGAGCAATAAAGAAACCCAATTTACTATGCACTATGATAAAAATATCTCTTCTAGCATATAAATCAAACCAAAGTGAACAGATTAAAAAAAATAAACTCAACCCCCCCGGTTTTTGCCCGAGAGTGCAGGCAGCCAGCCCTGGGGAAGGGCTCGCCTGCCCTATATAAATATATGCAAGAGCAAATCTGTTAAAAAATGTAGCCACCACTTTGTTTTCTAAAGGTCCCAGTTTATCCTTCAGCAGAAGAAGGAGGGCTGGGGAGAGGTCAGAGAGAAACACAATCCTTTCCTGTATAAACAGTATAGCCTGTGCTGATTTTAAGTGCATCATATGGCATATATTTTATGTGTGTATATATATAGAGAGAAAGAGAGATTTTTCAAGCCAGCCAGAGACATAAAGTGATCTTATATCATCTAAAACCAACAATCGTACTTGGACTTCTGGCAGTTTTCCTTGCCGTCATCCCTGCCACCCCCCCTGCCCCTTCCCCCCATGGGCTGCCGGTGTGTGCTGCTGTCTGCCCCCATTATTTTTCACAAAGGCATATAAATCACTGTGGAAACTCTTATTATCTTATTTTCCCTCTGCTTCCCTCTTGTCTGTTTTGAGAAAAATTAATGCATTTGTCTCCAGAAAAATGTGCAGTCTCTATAATTCAGTTTTAAAACAAGCACAACTAGCAAATGGATAGACCTCGGTTAGGAGACTCATTTTTCATGCAAGTAATTGAACCCTTCCCTTCGATTTTTCCTTTGGGTGTTAAAGACAACTGATGCCTTCCTGGAATTTGCTGAGGTCTAAGAAAGGTGGAAAGACAGACAGGCAGAAAAAGCAGAAGAGAGAAAGAAAAAGACAGAGAGGAAGAAAAAGATGAAAGAAAAAAGAGAAATAGAGAAGGAAGGAAGGAAGGAGAAGGCAAGAAGGAAAATGAAGAAAAGGAGAAAGGGAGGAAAGAAGGCAAGAAGAAGGAAAGTCTGAAGCACATCTCAAAGCATCAGCTGCCTCTGTAGAGGGAACTTTGGGGACCCCCAGCAGAGCATCCCAGCTGGGATTTTTCTGAAAGCCAGCAGTGCTTTGGTTTGGAAGGCTCCTCGCCACCTGGGCCGGTGAGGAAAGCCATCCCCATCACACCCCGACAGCCTCTGCCTGAACCTGGCCCTGTGACCCCCTGCTCAGCCACCTGCAAACCTGGGGACTAACAGCCCCGTCGTGTCCTGCAAGCACCCCAAGCCCCAGTTGCGGGGTGGGGGGAAGCACCCTGCATGATTAATGCCAACAGCTTCATCCTGATGCCTCCTTCTGCATCCGAAACTCAGGGAATCTCTGCTGCTTCCCCCCGCCCCCGCCACTGCTAATGGCACGCCTGCCCAGCACTAAATGGGAACGCAAATCAATGCGGTTCTCCGGACAAAGTCCCTCAGGCAGTGGTATGTTTTTCCAAACCACAAAAATCACAGCCAGCTTTAAAATAAACCCCATCCCTTGTGCTACAGGGCTCCTGTGCAGAGCAAGAGTCGCACCCCTAAGAGCAATATGTACAACAAGGGCTCCTGTACAAAACGATGCGCATCCCCACCACAGCTGCCAGACCGCATCCTGATCTCTTATCAGCTCCAAGGCCCAATTCACCACTCATGCAGAAGGAATCAAGAATAATTTCAGAAAAGCCACAATCGAGTGAGCGCTCAGGCCAGCAAAGTCTATTGTTCCTTTGTCTCTCACTATATTATCTCTCTCCCCTGGGAGCTACATTATTGCCAGCAATATATAATGTGATTTGCTTGTTTTCCATGTCTGCCTCATTTTTCTTGGGCACAAACACAGGCACACCTTCAGCCATGCAGACTCACCACAATGCATGCGTTCTTCCTATGGAAGAAGAGGAGAAGGATGGGAACTGGAGCTGGAGAGAGGCGCAGTGGTTGAGAAGCTGCAGGCAACCTGAAGGGGAACGAAACATTGCCTGGAAATTGGAAGTACACAGAAAACCATTGAATGGATGTGATTCAGGAAAAAAAAGGTGTTCTTCCATCCTCCTTGCCTCTGGAGGAGGAGAAATCCCACCAGATCTCAGAGAACAAAAATCAGGACCCAGTGAGCGCAGGAACTAAAGTAGCTAAATTAAAGCAGCTGAAGCCAGAGGTAGGGAAATAATGTTGGAAATGGGCAGTGGGTGCAGGAGGCTGAGACCCACTTGGGCCACTCGGCTGCTCTCGGGGAGTTTTGGACACCCCTGTGTCCCTGCATATTAATAGACTGACTGCCAGGGTTTGTCAGGAGCGAGGACATGGGCTTCCTCCCTTCTCTGCAGAGATAAAAGGATCTGTCCTCCAAGATATTGTTGTGGAGTCCTAAACAATTCAACAGACATTATTAAGTTTTGGAAAATACTGTGACATGCCCTATACTGCTGGAGAAGCTTTGCGTGTGCGTGTGTGTGCACGCGCGCGTGCACATCAATGCAGAGCTTTATGAAACAGCCAGACACCTCAAAGGACACCCCCCCCCGCTTTTTGAGAACAGAGGTTGTTTCTTAAATTATGCTGAGAAGTGACTTCTTTATATATCACTACGCATTTCCTCCTGCTGCAAGGCCAAAAAGTCCTCTATCTGTATTATAAAAAAAGAGAGCCTGACCTCAGGCTATGATCTAAAATATATGGAGTCACACAAGTTTACCCTCGCAGTCATTCTTCATCCTTCCTGTGCCAGTTCTTTGTCCTTTTGCTAAATGAAACTTTAATGGCTGGGAAAGGGCTCCCTACTTTCATTCCTGGAGCAAAGCAGTCAAGTGCAAAGAGGGCAAAAGTCTCCAGAAAATAGAAAGCTTAAAAAGGTTCCTCCTTGCCTAATTTGCAAGTTCCAGGCAAGGCAGGGGCTAGTGCTGAAGAAACTGTGCCAAGCAATCGCACCCTGGCCTCCTCCAGCCCCGCAGTCTATTAAGGGATTTTAGCCACAGCTCACAAGGTCACGCATTAAGAGCTCTTTTTCTGTGCTCAGCTATTCCACCTCCTCCCAGGGAATGCATCACTGTCTAACCTGGTATCAGACTCATCTGACATATTTCAGGAAGTTTTGTTGATAGCAGATCTAAATTTCATGAGTAAATTGTACAGCATCTAACTCAGGTCTGGCTGGTCCGTAGGTTTGTATGACGCTCACCTTCACGTAACTGCACAGGGGACGCAGGGGGCGACGCAGAGGCTGATGCTTGAGCATTAGCCTGACACCAAGGTTTCGAAGAGTAAATCCAGCTCATTAATGTAAAAAAAAAAAACCAGAAAGAAAGAAAGAAATAAAAGTGCTCTCCAGAATATGAATGGATGAAAAAAACCCAACCAATTAGTGACCTCAGCTTCATGAGCCAATTTGAGTCATTTGGATCCAGGCCAATAAACCCGCATCTTCCTCACTCAGCACCAAACTGGCATGGGCTGGGAGCTTCAGATCGGCTCCTGAAGATGACCCTCTGCCTCTCATTTTCCAGGGCTGTCCTGCTTAGCAAGGCCAACCCTCCTTCCTCCTTCATTTCTCAGCATCCTCAAAAAGAAGAAAACCCAGCCTGAGTGTGCCCCCTCTTTCATTGCCCTCCCCCAGGAAAATGTAAGAAAATGCAGGAAAAAACTGGCTAAGCCCACACGGATACTCTTAACAGCAGCAGGGATTTCAGATCCATGCTGACACCATGGCCCACGACGACAGTTGGACATCACCCCGTGGTCGAGGCACGGGGTCCCACCTTGCAGGGCAGCGGCACCCTGGGACCCCTGGCATGGTGTCATCTTTCCATCCCAGTATGGAGAGCCGTGGGGAGGGGGGGCTTTGAAAAGTGATTCTGGGTCTTGGGAGCCCAGGGCTCCCCAAGAAGCAGCGAGACGTCCGCTCTTAAGCCACTTTGGAAAGCCAAGACAGGACCCCTGGAGATGAAGATTTTGAAGTGTGATCAAAGAGACTTGTGGAGATAGCAAGGAGGATTAATGCTTTTGCAAAAGCACAGTGAAAGCTTCTTAGTTATTCCAGTGGGGGCTTTTTTCAAAGGGGCCTAAGGGACTTAGGCACTTAAATCTCACTCAGATCCTTCATTTAGTTTGCAAATCCTGCACTGGAGTAGTGCAGAAGTGTGACCCCTAAAGCATTACTTTCCAAGTGTGTCTGCTTGAGTGAAAAGCTGAATTGATTCTGGCTGTGTTGGTGGCCTCCTGCAGCTGCTCCTTCTCCGTATTGGAGGGAGTGAGCTTGCTGCTGGAGACAGTTGAGGGTACAATGTGTTTAAAGAAATAAATAAGGGACCAACACCACACTGAAACCATGTGGGCTGTGTGTTCAAAGGAAATCACTGAGAGCAGCTCCAGGTCTGATTCCTTCTACAGGGGTTAATGCTGGACGTAACATGCTGAAAGATGCTACGTGTGGCAGATCCAAACTGTGAGAGTGACCTCCAGCTGGGCAAGCAGCATCACTCGTCCTCTCTGGTGGGTTTCACCACAATCTCTAAGCAAGCTGCAGGAATCACTTATTTCATGAGTTTGGTTATTCTTCACCATTCATGTCTCCCTGTACTTTTTTTTTCCTCCATCACCAGCCTTTTACAGTTAAAAAAATGTAGAAAGAAGACCCGGGGGGGGTTTTGTTCCCCAGATGGTTGCATGTTCATGGTGTCTTAATCATTCCCACCACCACTGCTGATGCTATCATGGAGGGTTACAGCTCCAGGAAAGCACTATGAGGAAGCTGGAAAAAAGGCACAAACAATAAGCAAAGAACCTGTTCTCATGCAAATGTTCCTCATGACAATAATAATAATAATAATAATGAAAAAAAAAAGAAAAGGGCAGATGAGAAACACACACCATGGTCCTGCTGCAGTGAATGCTTTCCAAGCCATCCCGCCGGGTCCCCTGGCTTTCATTTCATCTCCCCCATCACCGCAAACTGGATGGGGAGCCCCATTCGCTGAGCTCCCGGCACAATGCAAACGGGTTAGGTATTGTTGGGAAACATGGCACACATGTGATGTGCTATTGTCCCTAATTTGATTAATGAAGTGATCACGCTAAACGGGGCATCCCACACCCCCCCAGCACCTTGTTACTAACCCACGCCAGGAACTTCCCACCAGCGCATTAATTCCCCAGTACTTGCCTTTCCCAACCTTGTCAGGTAATTGTTTATGAAAAGATGAATGTATACAATAATACCGGGTGAAGGGAGCTGATGTATGTGGTGTTAATGAATGAAATAATCAGTTTGGTAATAACTGGCATGTGTATTTGTCAAAAGGGAACCAGCAGGACATTAGCATTCTGCAGCCACCGAACCTTTATCTCCTGGGCTTGTGTTTGACAACCGCCCCCAGATAGTCCATGAATAAAATACAGAGTAGTACCCAGACATAATTAAACTGCCAATGTGGATGTACCTAAATGAACTTGATATCTTAATGACACTAGATAGCATGCGAATAATGAAGGTGGCATGAAAGGGATGTGCATAATGAACACAGACATCCCGGCTGTTGCTGAGGAGCTGCCCGTAGGGACCGTCCTCGCCAACAGCGGCTCCTAGACCTCCTCGTCAGCACGTGGGGCATCGCCTGCGCTCCCACACCACGCCAAGGGGACCCGTGCCGTGCGTCATCCGCACCGGTGTTGAGTGCTACCCCTGTAGGGGCAAGGGCTGGTGTCCTGCAGTGCTGGCCGGGCTGTGGTCACAGAGGATGGGGCTCTCAGACCTGCCTGCTGGCACGTCTCACTCTCCCTCCTCAAAATCCCTCCTTTGCCCATCTCTCTCTGCACCTAATCCTCACTGGCCCTGCTGCATCTGCTCCTCCAGAGACCTCTGGCATGCTGTTGTGCAGCACAGATGTGATTTTAGGAACACTTAATATGATTAAATTACCAGGCATGTTCCTTTTTTAGTTTTTTTTCAGCATGGAGATTATTTTCCAGGGGAGAAGCCACATCTTGGGGACGGACGGCTCAGAGGAGCCTGGCTGCTGGATGGGTAACATGTCCTGAGAAAACTCAGCAGCATGTGCAGAGCCACAGCCCCTCCTCATCCCCATCACCCACGGACATCAAGCCAGATGTGTCCTCTCCTAGCACCCATGGGTGCACTCCTCCCTCCGGAGGATGCTGGGCACCCCTGACAGCCATCCCAGCTGTCCCTACAAAGCTGCTCCGGTGTTTTGCTGCTGCTCGCAGGCGTTTGCTCCTGAAAGGCAGGTTTCAGCCTCCTCCTTCAGGGAGGCATCACACTGGGTTCACACGCCACACCGCTCAGAAGGTAATTGCCACTTATTGCTCTAATGGCTCCAATTTTAGCAGCAAATGAGCGATGTACAGTAAGTATCAGTCTTATTAAAGAAATAATAATGGGAAACTAAAGCACGCACTACAGGAAAGGAACACTCCCCCGTTACACAGGATACAGCCATGCTGGCATTTGACAGCAGCAGAGTCCTGGCCTGCTGCTGATATAACTCCAATATATTTGAATACAATAAGTTCAGCGCGTAGGAAAGCAACCAGCTCAATACGGCTCGGCTTGCACCGTAATGACTGAATCGACTGATGGCTCAGAAACTGCTGCAAAACTAGCATGGGAAATGTGAGCTGGAACAGGTCCTATCTCCCTCTAAAAAGGAGATAAGGAGAAAAACGCTTAATGAAATGAAAAAAGTGCAGCAGGTTTGGGAGAAAACATCTTAAAACCCAGCAGACAACACAGCCTGGACCACCATGGGGAGAGCCAACATAGAGAGCAAACCGCTGGAGGTAGCACAGCAAGTCGTGACGCAGGATGGAGTATTGAGATGGGTCAAAAAATATAACTCCTGTTTGGGCCAGAAAAAGGGGAAAAGTGGACTGGTGTGGTCCTGCCTGCCCAGGGAGGTGATGGGAGGAACCTGGGCACATGCTCACCACCAATGTCTTGAGCAATGACAGTCACCATTAGAAAGATGCAGGCAAAGAGCTCTGGGTCCCTACCAGGTGAAACCAACTTACTGCACTCTGCCCGTTTACCCCCACTGAATATTTGGCCCTGACTGCCAATTATTTAACCATTGCTTTCCTTCCCAGGAAAGACATCCCTGTGGTGCACCCTCATTAGACAGTAATGGTGATTTCATTAGATTAAATAACTCCAATGATCCCCAGAGACAAACAGCACTTTAAACACAGAGCCTCGGAGTTAGAATTACTGTTATTTAACATTGATTAGATTACAAGGCAAATCCAATTTTTCCCCTAAACATATGATGACTATGATTTGCCTAGCGGGAGACGTTAAGGACGGCATTCCTGGAAATCCGTGCTGAGAGGGGGGACCATGCCTGAGTCAGCAAAGTCGGGGTGACCCACAGGCTTGTGCCTGAAAGTCCTTCTGCAGAGAGCGTGAATGGGGCTCAGGAGTCTCCCCACCATCCCTGCCCTCGCTCTGCTCCAAAGCCAGGGGGTCAGGTGGACCCGTATTTGCCGTGTCGGCTTATCACTCCCTCCAGCAGGAATATCACCAGGAAATAATTGGGCCTCTTGACCCATGGCCCTGCCGTGGCTGAGGCCGTTAATCACTCCTTAAAGCTCCCTCCCGGCCCTTTCCACCCGCCCCGGGAGCCCCACGGCCCGCGGCTCCGAGCAGGGATGTGCCTCTTGGCTGCAGCTCTGCCCATCACCGGCCTGCCCAGGTCTCTCCCTTCCCCTCATCCCCAGGATCCCATGGGAATCCTTTTTATGGCTCTGGTGATCTAAGGGCTTGGAGTGAGCTGGGAAAGGTTGGTCAGGGCAGGAGAGGGACCATCTTAGGGCTCAACTGCTAAGTACAGGGGGTGCGATAAGTGCCCACTCCCAAGGAGAGAACAGGGACGGGATGGCCTTCAGTGTGCGGTGCACTTCCCTTCCAAGCCCTTTCCTAGGGTATGCCGTGCATTTAATGCCTGGCTTAGGAGATCAGCCAGGACAGAGCTTCCTTGGGATCTCTTTGCAAAGCCAACAGGCTCAAGCAACTCCTAAATGTATTCCCCACATTGGGCAAAGCCGCCTGCAGATCCAGGGATGCTGGGCAACCCCAGCAGCTGCAGGCAGGCAAGAGCACAGCCTGCTCAGACAGACAGACTCCTGCTAGAGCAGGCTCAGCTGCTGCTGTAAAACTCACTCGTCTGATAAATCTGGCTTTATACTGCAGATGTGCAAGGAAAAGGGAAGGCTCCAGGAAAAACTGACTCTCAGCAACCAAGGTGACCATGAAGGTGACCATGAGCAGAGGCCAGACCCACCAGGGCACCCATCCCAGGCTGACAATGGGATATTCAGCAGAAACTCCCAGGGATGGAGGGGAGGAGAAGGACCTGTGTCCTCATCCACACCAAAACACCCAGTGGGCTCCAGTCTGGGTCTGGACTCCTCTACCCCACTCACCCTTGGCTGTCCCAGAGGGGTGATGGCCAGGAAAGCTCCTGAGAGCAGCCAGGGCTGAGCATGGCTGTGCAGGTCACCCAGGCTTGGGCTCCTTCATCTAGGTGGGGGCTTACACCAGCTTTTACAATGCTGCTCAACTGGGCCAACAAAACCAAGTCCTGCCTTCAGGGCTTTAATAAAATCCAGAGTCACTCATAATTTTAAGCCAGATTTACTCCAGAGGAAACACACCCAAATTCCTTCTTTGCCTCTGCAGGCACCCCCCCTGATGCCTTTCCTATCTACCTTCCCAGGGCTATAATGTGACCGGGCCCAGGCAGCTTCTGAGTGAGAGCAGGGCTGGGGGCATTGCTCTGGGGTGAGCGCCAAGAAAGCAGCAGAAGCATGTGCTGGGGAGATGCTTATATTGCCCAAAAAATAAATAATGATTTAAAAATCTAGTGCTGCAATAGCATATTTCTCATGTAGCAAAGAATCCAGAGGTACACTAGGAAACCAGAGGTTTCATGTCTGGCCTGGGCAGGCTGGTGGGTCCTGATGGATAAATCAAGCCCATGGCTTCTCCTCTTAGCTGCTGTAGGAAACTGCCTGCCGTGCTGGTGCCCAGCTCCGGTGGCCGGGGAGGTGAGCTGCTGCCCTGCGGCATGGCCCAGAAGAGGCAGGCAGTGATGAGGAAGCACCCATTTCTTCCTCCCACCTCTGCTTTGGGGCAGGCTGGAAGGGAGGGCAATGAATGCTGGATTTTACTGTCGCAAAGCCCCTTGAATAGCTGGGCTGCGGGGATGGAAGCGCCAGAAATGGGGACACATCCAGGCATCAGCTGCGACCCGACATTTCACTGTCACTTGGCCAAACAACTCAACTGCAGTTTGGAAGCAATGAGCAGATGAAGCTGTAAAACTCTGAGGCGCAGCCCCCTTGAAGCCCACAGCTCTCAGCTTGGCTTGCCGACCCTGCCGCATCACGCCGCGGTGGCAGCAGGTCCCCGCGATGTGACAGAGGGCTGTGACCCCCCGCACAGGCAGGGCAGAGCTCAGCCTGTTCAAGTGCCAAATCGAGCAGCTCTGGCACCTCGGTGGGCTTTGCTGCCAGGGCTGACCCTGACCTGTGGCACTGGAGCTGGTCAAACTCAATTAAATGCTGAGCACTGCATCTGGGTCAGGCCGTGAAGTCCTTCCCCCCGTCTCAGCCCCTTTGAAAACTCCCGGGCTAACCGCTTGTGCGTCCTACTGAATTCTTTCTTTCTGAGGCTCTTCCAGAGGATTTACTGCTGCTGGAAGGGAGGGTAGCAGAGCCAGGAGCAAGCAGGCGAAGCGGCATCATGACTTGTTATGAAGGCAGCTCTGGGGGCTAAGTGCCTCTGCCCCAAGCCTGGCTCCTGTGCTGGGCTGAGCGAGGATCACACCCTGTGCATGCAGAAACAACATTTAAACCTGATGTGACTCTGAGTCCGAGCCTCTGCGTGTCCTCTGCATCTGCCTGTGGTTGGAACAAATGTAACCCCGGAAGGGTGATGCTGGAGGGATGGATCCTGGTGCTCACTGACTGCAGGAAAGCCAAGTCCCAGCCCCCCTAGGTGCAGCTTTAGCAATGACTGTAGTATTTTGTGAGTGAGCTCATCAGCATAACCCCATCTAACAGATGGGGAAACTGAGATACAGAACAGAACAGGCCCTTGCTCACCACCACCCAGCCAGGCTGAGCGTGTCCCAAAGCCTCCTCACTGCCCTGGACACAACCCAAGAGACAAGCAGCACACATCATCTGTGTGGTGGCAATGCCCACACCATCCCCAGGAGCTCAGCTCTCCTACTGCCACAGGTGCACAACAAAAATCCCATGTCCTACCCTAAGGAGGGTCCAGCCTGAGCCAGACCCTGCTACACTTGGGAACCACGAGGTAGGAACCGGCCACCTTAGCTCAAACAAGGAGCAGCAGCAGCTGGACAAGAAACCCCTTAGTGTTTGGTGCGAGGCATTTAATGTCCAGGCTTTCATACCTTCACCTCTGTGCTACGAAATGGAGAGACTGCTCCTGGCAAGCTGGCATTGCTGGTCTCCCTGGAAAGATGAGTGTTGGCAGAAAGTTTTCCTTCCAGCAGCCCCAGCACACAGCTCTGCGCTCCCCCTCCCCTGCTCCCCAGGACGATGCTTCCCCCTTTGCTACATGACCTTCTGCCACATGAAGCGGGACCTGGCGATGCAGCTGTCCCTGCTGCGTCTCTCCTGGGGCACATATCGCCTTCCAGCCATCCAAACCCATGGATGGGCTGGTTATTTTGTGCTTGCAACCCTTCAAACCCAGGCACGTTTGCACGGGGCAGGGGAGCGGGGCTCATGCCCTCCACCCAGGCAGCAAAACCCTCTAGCAGGTGGGCAGAAATGAAGAGCCAGGGCAGCAGTCGGCCCTTAAACAACTCCAAGTGTTTGCAAAAGCAAACATCAGTCCTCATGGTGCTGCAGCAGCTCAGCCCACGGGGCAGGTTGCTGCCAGCCCTTGCCTGCTGCCGCACCGAGGTAGCAGCCTCGGGTACCTTAGAGGCACGTAAATCCGAAAAGATGCTTCAGAAAGTTCATCCATGCTTACCCGGCTCTCACTAGCCTGTAGGGGATAAATGATATCTTTCTTTTTTTTTCTCTGCACCTGGTATGAACCGACACAGTTACACACACATCCAGGCTCTTCAGCAGGCGTTCAACGGTCATTTGTACTGAAATGACCCAGGCTGTGGGTGTGAAGTACAATGCTATCTTCTCTGCTATCAACCACCAGCCATTCAATGCCAAACAGAAAAATTCATCCCCTCTCAGAAAGTGTATTTCTAACCAAAGAAAACTGATCATATTTTCCCCCAATAACAGTTATGGGAAGATGAGCCTCCCTGTGTCACCCTGGGGTCCCCCTGACCCACGAGCTAATTCCTGGGCCAGCAGCAGGAGCAAACCGCTGGGTCCCCAGCAGAGGCTCGGGGACTCCCTCAGCTAGACATTGCTTCTGGTCCCTCATGCTTAACAGCTCCTGATGCATCTTTCTTTGCTAAGCACGTCTGGAGCCCTTTTAGAGTCTTTTAGCCAAAAATCTCCTGTGGCAGCCAGTTTCACAATTTAATCTCACACTGTTTGAAAAAGTGCCTACTTCTGCTTCTTTCCAACCTGCAGCTGATAGTACAGATGGAGACATGAGAGGGATGACCGCTGCCTTCTCAGCCACCCCATAAAATCTCCCTCTCAGCAGCTTCTGGACCCAGGCTGCAGGGAGAGTCTTTAGCAGAGCTGAAGAGCTCCCTTCCTGGGAGAGTTCCACAGCTCACGGCCACTTGATAATACAGCGCACGAGTTCAGGGGAGGAGGAAATGTAAGATGGACAGTGAGCACCCAAGGAGATAAAAATGCAACTAAGTGGACTTCCAGACGCAGCCAACCCTGCGACAGCAGGGGAGCTGGAGGAGCGACAGCCCCCAGCCCAGAAGCAGGTGGAAAGGACTTTCCCACTGCATGGTAAAGCTGAATCATTTCTAACATGTCAGCAGAGCAAGAAATCCAGTAAACCCCCATGACCTAAGGCTGTGGGGAGAGCTAGTCACTGCTCCTGCTGCCCCTAGTGCAGCCGGGCTGGGGGAAAGCGAGCACCGAGGCACCAGTGCATCCATGTGCACACACGCCTGTGCTCAGCACCTTCCTCCTCCTCTTTTTCCCTGTGGCCCTGCCTTGCTGGGGAAGCTGGTTGGGACAGGGCACACAGGGCAGCCAGACGGTGGTGGAACCAACATGCCCAAGCTGGGTCTCACCAAGCCCTGCACAGGAGGTGGCTGAGCCAGCTCTTGACCCCAAACCACATTCCTCTCACCCAGCTCTGCATGCAGGAAGCTCTGGCTTTTAGTTTTCCTTCTTTAGAGATGATGAAGGAGCTAACAACCATTGTCACACAGGTACAAGACTGATAAATACCAGGCACACATTTATAGGCAAATATTAATATTCACACAGCACAGTTCAGCAGTGCAAGAGGGCAGTATTATCGTACATTAGCTTTATCCCTTGTCGTGACGTGCAGCTTTTGCACAGAGAAAAACCCAGATCATCTTGCAGACCAGAAGAAAGACCAATTCCCAGCCATCAAAAGCCAACTGCCCTGAGCCCTGTGGTGGGTCTTTGCCAGCAGCACGGTGCCCAGCAGTTCCGTGGATGGAGAACAAAGACTGGAGCCAGCTGAAAGCGCCGTTAATTTTTAGGGGCAGAGACTAGAATTACCTGAGCTGGAAGTTAGCCCGGACATGGGTACTAGTCCCCTCAACCCTTGTAAGACGAGTCAGTGGAACTTTCCATGACCTCCAGCATGAGGAGCAGGTTGAGGGCAGAGCAGCACTGGGGAGGTGGGGGACACGGCTGATGCCAAGGGAAGCTTAGCACATGCTGAACACCCATCGCCAATGCCTGTACCAGTTAGGGGAGATCAACAGCAGCATGGAGCTGGATGCCAGGAGGGCCTGGGTGCTAAGCCTTGCTCTGCCAGAGGCTCTGGGTGCTTTTCTGCCTGTTTCCCCACTGGCAGAGTGGAGCATTCTCCATTCCCCCCCATGCTGCTGATGGCCATGGCACTGCACTAACCCAGGGACCGGCCGTCAGACCCAGGGGGACGGCAGTGCCATGGCTCTGCCAACACCTCTTAACACAGCATGGTTTTGGAAAGTGAGAAATACCACGGCTGAGGCCACTGACCCAGCATTTGTCTCAGAGGAGGGAGATCTCCCCCACTTCTCGCTTTGGCACATCATACAGGCTCCTCCTGCTGTCACCAGTTTTACCTATGCAAATCATAGCACATTAATGGCACAACACTAATTGCACCCAGGGTACCCCACTGCTCCCCCCATCCAGGCCAGGGGACCTCCCGTGGGCACAGGTCCAGCAGGAGCAAGGGAAAGCCTTGCTGCACCAGGTGACCCAGGGTCCTCCCAAACACCTTTTTATTGAGGCTTGAAGCAAAACTTGGCAAGGCACAACCTGGAGTCCAGCAATGTTTGAGACCAAAGGGATTTAAGGAGCAAATTTCCAGCCGAGGGAAGGACTCCAGAGCCAACAAAGTCCAGATGCAAAATGAGGAAAGCGTCATCTTCAGATGGCATGTTACGGGGCCTCGGAGCATGTCAGCACCAGAGGGTCACTGATCCTAGAGCGTGGTTTCAGCCATGGGTCTCAGCCGAGCCAGGCCCCCTCCTCAGGCTCTCTGCACACCACTTCTGGGCCATCACATCTCCTGCCTTTCACTGGCTAACCCTGTACCAGAGGGGTCAGGACACAGAGCTTCCCCCAGGTAGGAAATCCAGATGTTTCCTCACTTGTTTTGCTCTGAGCTGGAACATGCCAACACTTGGGAATTTCTCCTCAAAAAGGGCTTCCCAAACAGTCCAGTTCAGACAGCGCAAAAGTGCTTAAATAATGTCAAAAGATGTTGGTTTATGATACACGACATTACAATACAGTACCATGAAAGCAGAAATGAAATGTTAATGACAAAACGCAACACTTCAGAGCCCAAAGATGCACATGTGAGCATACACACACACACAAACCATCAGATAAACACGGAAGTCACAACAATTGGATTTGATATTTTCCCATAAAAGGCTTCCCCAGAGAGCATGAGCTGCAGGAGGGAGCCCTTTTCCAACAGCGATGTCAGAACAAATCAGCCCTTTTTTGAAATTTTCAGCAAAACCAGATCCCACTAGAGAGATAAATAAATAAATAAATAAATAGCCAGCTTCCCATCACGATGTTGCGCTTGAACATGAACATCTCTCACCAGGGGAAGGTGTGGGAAGGGTGGTTGTTGTCAGACCTGATCCGACTGTTCACATCCCAGTTGCCAGCCACTGGCTGCGCTCGGGAACTGGAGCCGAGTGTGGTGCGGCCGGGTCAGGGGAGGCTGTTCCATCTCCGGCTCACAGCTGGGAGCCAGGCAGGGTCCTGCTGAAGCTGCTGTGCTGGCATCCATGATCTGCACAGCTTTGTGCAAGGAAGGTGCCTGGAGTTGCCCAGGTGGGATTTTCTTATGTGATGCTTGGGCACGGCTGCTCGACAGTGGGGAAAACAACAACATGAGGTTTCCAAAGCTCCCCTGGGACAGCAATGGGAAGTTTCTCTTTATCTCCCACCAGATAGGTACCCGGCAGCAGCCTCGAGCCTGGGGGAGTTTGAGCCGGGATCTTTATATCTCTGCAACAGATGGTGCTGCAACAGAAAGAGCACGTTATGAATCTCCTCACTTCCAGGAAGCAAGAAGGATGGTCTTGCCATGCATGAAGGGAACCGGTGATTTCTTTTGCTGAAAGATTTCCTCCTGCAGCATCACATCATTCGATGAAAGAAATGCCAAGAATAATTCACTTCCTCGAGCAACTCTATTTATATTCTCACTGCAGGCACCATCCTGCTCACGTACCCCCACCCAGGGAGTTGCAAGGGCTCAGGAGGGCACAGTTTGGAGGTTAACATGTTTAACTCCAAACCATGAGAACCTGTATTTCCCAGGAGGTGGGTTATGCAGGAGACTGGCAGAGACACCGGGCACTGTCATGGTCCCCAGGATGGCCCCAGTCCTACAGACCTTGCATTAACAGCCCCACTGACCCACACGGGGCTTTGTAATGGGGTAAGGCCCCAGTATCCAACCCCAGCAACACAACCTTAACTGCAACCTAATCCACTTCCTCTCCAGAATACCTGCACGTAATGAGAATTTGCAAAGATTTATGGCCACAACAACTACCCCTGCTCCCCCTCGCCAGCCTCTGCTGTTTCCCTGTGAAAGCAGTTTGGGTTACCTCGATATTCTCTGGGGAAAAGCATAATTAGCAGCTCAGGAGTTTTAATGCCTATGTCAGGGAGGGGGCTCACGGGGGGTTATTCTCAGGTTTTCTGATCACTTGTTTGCTCCAAACTCTTTGGAAAGGCACCAGCTCCCTTCCCCCTCCCCAGACCTAACTGCTCTTATTATAGACTTCAAAAGGTCAGGGTGAAATCCTAGCTCAGCTGTGGCGAACAGATATATTGGTGGTGATGGTGCAGCCAGAGCACGGCCCTGGACCCCACACTCAACATAATTATTCCCAGGAGCACCCCCAAAGGCAGCAAAGCCGATGGCAGGAGGACAGGCATAGGTGGGGATTTGCAAGATCTGACCTTACAGGAGGACTAGTGGTTTAAGCGGGGTGAATCTGCTGCTTCTCTAAAGAGTATCACAATTTTTGCCATAAATGGGCTCTCGCTCCAGCCAGCTGGAACTTTGCACTGCTTTTCACGAGACCCGGCTCTATGAATTTAACTGACAAAATCTTGGACAGTCGAGGCCGTATTTTCAAGATCGCTCAGCACCAGCAGGCAGGGCCAGGGGAGCCCCGGTTTCCAAGTGCCCCAGGCCCAGGCAGAGCCATGGGGTGGATGAGGAAGGTACCAATGCCCTCCAGCTGCCCGTGCCCCGGGGACCGGGGCATGAAGCAGTACTGAAGAGGAGGATGTGGTCTATCGACTTCTGAACCTCCCCAGTATCTCCCTGTTCAGACCACAGGATCTGCCGAGAGTAGAGTCCAATAAAATCCTAAAGTACTTATTTTGATGCTTTCTAATGGGAATGAGGTTGACATGTCCTTGTATGCCAACTCAGGAGCTCACCCCATCATCAGGAACGGACACGAACCCTGGACATGAACTTCTCCATTAACAGAAAACAGAAGTGATACGTATAGATGCAAAATGCTTAAAAGAACCACCCAAAATAATAATCCTTTGGGGTTTATTTAAGGATTAAGAGAGGACAGAGCCCAGCCCCAGCTCTTTGCAGTTCGATCTTGCTAGGGGTGTGTGCCTGGACAGTGCCATCCCTGGATGGTGCCATCCCTCAGGTGTGCACACTAGATGGCACTCCTCCTCACCACGAGAGGACAGCGAGCCGAAGCTGTGCCGAGGCTGCAGGACCTCTGCCAGCAGCTCAGGTGGGGTTCACCTGCTTTGGTTGTTAATTAATCTACAGCATAGCCCAAAAAGCTCAGACTCCATACAGCACCTCATCTCTGCACTGGAGAGAAGTGCCGCAAAGTCACAACCCTGCTGTCCCACCCCTGCAGCACAGGGCAGTGACTTCTTCCCACTTTACAGATGGGCAAACTGAGACACACCAAGGCATCTCCCCAGCAGTAGGGTACCAACCTTCAAACTGTCTCAAATCTTCTACCAAAATGCCTTGGAGTATCCAAGTCGAGATCACGCACAAAGGCAGCGGCAAAGCACATGACCACCAGAACCAGTTACTGGCTTTTTACAACACTCAATGACCCTGGCCCTGATCTCACTGGCATTTCCAACACGCTCCTTCTCACCCTTGCTCTTCCCCAGCAAGTTGAGGTCCCTTCAACCACCCATAAACCCACCTCATCATCCATCTCCAATGACTCCTTGCCCAGGAGACCCACACTGCCTAACCAACCAACACAGTCTCCACCATCTTTGTGCCTGTCTCAGCCTATCTCCACCTGTTGTTTACAGTGAATTACCTGAACTTTGGGGCCAAGACCGTCTTTTGTTCCCTTTTTATACAGCACCTGGCACCATGAACTCAGTATGGGGAGGTATCTGATTACACAGCTAATAAATAAACAAGGACCGTGATCCTCTTCAGCATGTGGTTGTCCAAGGCTGCAATTTCCAGAGAAACTGCTGCAGGCTGTGCTTGATGCTGTTAGTAATTCAGATGTGTTTGGGAGATGAGATGTTCCCAGGATGACGAGCAGGCGCTGCTAAACCAGACCCTCCTACAAGCAGGGGTGCACACACCAGGGAGTGGAAAACCCAAACCGGCTCAAACTTGATGTCCAACAGCACAACCCATGTTCTGGGCTGGGCACACCCTGAACACAGGCAAAGACCTGGCGTTTCTTGCAGAGGCTGCAAGGCTGGCTGAAGAAAGGTGGGGGAGAAGATCACTTTAAGGCAACTACTGCTACAGCATCTCCCTCCCGCAGAGAGTTTTGCAGCAAGGTCTTTCCTCCTGATGGCCATCTGGTCCTGTTCCACCTTTCATGAATTGTACTCCCTCCCCTGAAGTCTCTCTCCCCTGGCATCATCCACACAGTCCTGCCCCCAATGCCTATGCTCCCATCCTCACTTCCACGCTTACAAAGTGCTCCGAGACGGCGCTGCTGAATTACGGTGACCACAAAACCCCAGGGACCTCCAGGCCATCCGTTGCTACAGGAGCAGCCCGGCTCCTCCATCCCCAGGGCTCTGATTTCACCATCATTTGAGGCACAGAGGATGGGAAACAGCACGAGGTGGGATGCAGCTGCTCGCAGCTGCTGTAAGCACATCCTCCCCCTAAACAAACCTCCTTTTCCTCCATCCCAGACTTCTTCAGCAACTGAGATGTTCTCTGTTCCCTTTGACTCAGAAACATCAGTGGGTGCCTAGATTAGAAAGGAGGGGAAAAGAAAAATCCTTGGAGAAAAATCCCAGGAGGACATTAATTAGGAGACAGAACTCCCCAGCTCTGGAAGCATCAGGGAGGAGCGATACTTAAACTCCCAACCTGATGGAGTAACTTTGAATCATCTTTCATCTTCTCCTGGATCGGGTGTAATCTAACGACATTAGCTTGGCTTCACTCTAGTGAAATTGGCATCGGTGCTACAGAGGCAGGGAGATTAAAACATATGAAATAAATGTTCCTGGGGTGACTGACAGGATAATGACATTCCAACAGGCAGCTCAATCAGCGCGAGACTAACAAAGGATTGGAGGGAACCAGCCCGACTCACAATATCACCCGCAAATACAGATTTTCTTTTTGTTTAATCCAGACATTTTTTTTTCATTTGACTGGCTTAGCCCCTATTCTTGGGAGTTTTCCCCAGGCTGTATACAACTGTATTCGGGGTGGGGGATGGAAGTTGAACTCTATTAAAACCCATGCTCACCTGCTATTGAACTCTGTTAGCTCAATAGCCTTGTTCAGGGCTGGAGCAGAGATTTCTGTGCTGGGAAGTCAATGCAAGCATTGTGGGCTGCCCCCTCCCTCCTTTTGTCCCCATATGAAGAGAGGACTTGTAAATCCGAAATGGAGAAAGCTGCTTTCGGCACACAACTTCCCTTGATGCTCAACCCACACATGAGCACACACGGAGGTGTCACACTTACCAAATTAAATCACTCAGATTGTTTTTTTATAAAATCAGCCTCTCGGTAGGACAGCTGCCTTCTTACCCAGGCACAGCTCAGGCTGTAAGACCCGAGAGATTATTCTACTTGATTTAGCGGCCAGTGTTTTCGTGCATTATGTGGCACCCCAGTAGGTGACAGGACTTTCATGTGCCAAGCCCGTGCCTCACAAGCCGCTGCCCTACAGGTACCACCATCTAACCGGCCGCTTCGGGAGCATCATCCTGCTGCTGCAGCCACAGCTCAGCCCCCTGTTTATCCCCCCTCACGCCGTATAACAAGCAGCTGTTACCGGAGCTGCTCTTTTGTTTCCAGGAGGAACCGGGGTCCCACTCGTGCCTGAGACCCCACAGCCACCCAGCCATGGTCCTGGTGTGACATCCTTATGACAGCCCACCTCCGTGTCCAGTGACAAGGGTATCTACCATCAGCCGCCAAGGCTGGCTGGCTCTTCTCCGTTTGCAAGCCTGCATCGCTGCAAACAGCCAAGAGCTTTTTGTTCCCTTGCACAGAGCGCTCGCTGCCCGCGCCGGCTTCCTGCGGGCACTGAAAGCAAACCCGTGTGTTTATACCTTGTAATGATGCTGTTTAGTCTGACTGCTGGGAAACAGAAATGCACGTGAAACCTAAGCCTCTGATGCCAAAGATAAGAAATCAGGACCCCTGGCAAACATCTGGTGATTTCTCCGGCACGGAACCCTCATCAAAGATTACAGCAAACCCATGGAGAGAGACAGATATTTTTTTAAATGAGTATTTATAACAGGCTGGTAACTGGTTACCAGCAGGCTGACACGGCAGCTCTGCCATCACGCCGGGACTCTGTGTGTTAGTAAAGATTACTCATACAAGCAAAGCCAGCAAGATTAGGTCTCAAAGGAATAATCCCATACAAAGAATTCACTGTACCTCAGCCTCCACAGGGCTAATAAAAAAAAAAAAAAAAAAAAAAGGTGAAATTCAGTACATCAAATACCAGAGCAAACAAACTGCAGCAATTAATGGGAGAGCTCATGTACCAAATGCTAAAACATAATGATTACACAAACAGCATGCAGGGCAGCACCTCGAATAAGCAAGAGCTGCAAGATCAAGACCAAACCTCTGGAAAACTAAATCCACTACACGGAGGACTGTACTATGCCCTAAATGCCTGTGGCTCCTCCTCTGTCTAGGTCTGCACTCCTCGCTCAGGCACTGTTTCCAGAAGCAGGTCTATCCCACTACCATCTGCTCCTCAAGGCTTCGAGAGCATCTTTGATAAATGAGCTTTTCTGCATATCCACCATAAATTTCAGAAGGTGCCACCCCAAAGCCATGTGTTTATTTTTCAAAGTCAAGACTTGATTAAAGTTCTTGAGGTTTTTCAGATTTGTTTTTAATGTTTCCTTTCTGATACAGGGTCAGCATGTGGAAATCGGATAAGCGCACACTAAAAATATAATTCTGTAGACAGCTTCAGCCCACACGAAAGGAAATCTTTCTTCTCCGAGAACCCACACTCTGCTGCCTGCAAAAACCCAGCATGTTTCTGACACCGGCGGATACACAAGCAAGCTCATCACTTCCACGTGTTAAGGCTTTTACATAAACACTCGGACTGTCAGTACTATCCTACTCCACATTTCAGTACTGTCACTGCAAGCTGAGCCAAAATCATCCTCTCCTCTCTGCTAATAGCTGGGCTTAACATGAAAGGAAAACAAGCTCTGGGGGTACCCGAAATCCTCTCCTTTTTGCTTGTTCATTCAAGAAAGCCACAAACACAGACACACTCTGCGAAAGAACAGTTTTGCCCCCACCCTAACCAATCCTTTCCATGGGAATCTGCCAGAAGACGCTCCTCTATTAACCTTAAAACACAGAAGGAAAACATCTAAACAACATTAATGAGAATCCTACCCCTTGGCTTTAACGTTTACTGCCTCGTTTTAAAGGAGATAGATACCTTTTATTTGGTTTAATGAAACACTAATTAATTGAAAGAACCACCCCATCTACCTTTTTGCTTGTTTCTTAGGCAAGGTGAGTGCGTGGGTTGCACTTCTGGAACTGACATTTTGGGTTATTCGTTACCGGGCTGCTGAAACATTTCCATGGGAAATAGGTTTTTTCTCCTCAGCTAATATAGGAAAGCTGCCTTTAACGGCTGCATCCCTGGGCTGGGAATTGCAGGAGGTGATGGTACGATGCTTTGCAAGGGGAGGTAGCTGGAGCTGTGGGGCGGCTCAGAATGAGCCACAGGTTTTGCAAAGCCTCCGCCACCCCCCGAGAAAAGCTGGGAGCAGCAAGATGCTGGGGGGCCTGTGCTCCTCGGGGGAGAGTTAAGCTCTGTCTCGGCATCCCCGTGCAGTCCCCTGGGTGATGGGGCACCCACTGCTCTTCCCACTGCCCGCCCCTCTCCACCCCCCCCCAGGCAGCACCCCGGGCTGCGGAGAGGCACCCCTGGGGGGCCCCTGAACC
>VYZV01007777.1:0-27652 GCA_013401275.1 Pandion haliaetus | reverse complement strand
GGTGCGGGGGTGCCCCGGGAGGCTGTCCCGGGGGGTGCGGGGGTGCCCCGGGAGGCTGTCCCGGGGGGTGCGGGGGTGTCCCGCAGGGCAGAGAGGGGATCTCGGTTCTCCACAGCTTTTCTGGATGCTGACTTACTTTCCAGCCGCCCGCGGGAGCTGCAGTGGGCAATCCACGCCGCTGCCTGTGGACAGGCTCATTTGTCAGCCGAACTCCGCAGGACTTTTCCGTTAGGCGTGTGCAGTGTGATGAGCCCGTGGTGTCTGTCCGACCGCACTCTGTCCACCTTTCTGTCCGTCCACTCCGGTTTTTTAACTACCCCCCCTCCCCCCACCTCGGTACCTGAGCACAAATTCCTGATTTGCCTGACCATCCTATCCACCCCTACATACACAAGTACCTTTATGTGGAAGAACAGGCCCCCTTAAAACCAGTGAAACCACTGTCATGGGTGTAAAATACACTCGCAGTATTACAGCCAACAGTTACACTAAGCACTGTACTGAATACAGCACAGAAAGACCTGAAATCAGACTCTTCCCTCTGCACTTCAACGAATTACCCTTAGGCTGGCTGCAGAATCTGGCCCGCAGTTGGTAAGAAATATCTACAAATGCAACACGACATTGCTCTCAGAATCTGGTCTTCTCCTTTGAGAGTACATAAAATGTGGAAACAGCTATCAGCTTCATGCCTCGGCTGCCTGGTTCTAAGGGCTTCATTATTTCATTGCCTGTGGGAATGCCCTTTTAATTTGAAATGTTTGTCATAGATTATAGAATTTTTAAACAAACTTGCACATGAAATACTTGACTTAGATCTTCTTTTTGTCCCTTCTGTTTGGTGTGGACCTAGCTGAGGAATTAAACTTCAACTACTTGGAAATAAAGCTGGTGTATCCACAAATTATTCAATGAAAAGGGGGGGTGGGTGGGTGTGGAAATTGCAATGAATAATAATCAGCCATCTGCAGAGCTGGCTGGCTAATAAAAGTGTGTTTCCAAATAGTAAACAGGCCAAAATTAATAACAAATGTTATTTGCAATGAATTATTCTATTAGATCTTCTCCCAACTTTACGACATTTTTCCTCTCTAAGCAAAGAAACTTATCTTGAATATATGGATTTCCAAATCCATACCCACCGCAGCTGCAACACAGCCAGATCACTTTATCTAAAGTTAGTGAGCGTAATTCCAACTCGGTATGTTTGGTGACTTCAAGATACTGTAGCGTTTCAGGTATTTCAGTGCTTCAACATGTAAGTAGATGCCTGATGTGATTTACAAAAGGCTATAAGCAGGTTAGGCCCCTAACACCTCTAGGCAACTACTTACATCATTAGGAACCTAAATGGCTTTATAAATCTGGGCTGTGATCCGCAGCTCATTGAAGTCAATGAAAAGACTTTGCTGACATCAATGGGCTTTGGAGTGGGCCCTGCAGAAGGAGCGCGATCAATGCAAAGTGGTTTGACTTCTTTATGCTGGTTATTATAATACTTTTTTCCTAGGCACTTAAGACAATGCTACATTTTCTGTTTGAATAAATGGTCATTTCAAGCAGAGAAAACAAGAAAAGAGAAGTAAAATCAGTGTGAAAGAGTGCACAGGGACGATATGTGTGTATCTGCTGTGATCGTATCGCAGGACTCATGTTTGCTCCTTTTTTCCTGGAAATATCGGTAAGAATCTCAGCTCGCCTTTAAAAAGTCACTAGTTGCCTAGGGAAAATATGACCAGAGTCTATTTAAAAAGTTTCGGTGTCTAGAAAGCAATAAGCCAAATATATCTGTGTTTAAAACAGCCTTACGATATTTAAGGCAATCTTGTGATTTTTTTCAGAACCTGACTCATCGTTTCTGCCTGCTGGGGCTGAAGGCACTGGTGGCTCTGGCAGGCAGCAATAGCTCTCCGAGAAGGAAGGTGTCTTACCTGGTAAAAAGGGCAATACAGGGAAATAAAAGAGTGAATAGTTTCACCCTGCTGTTCCCCATATTGCTGCAGGCTCTGCTAGTACAGCTGCAAATATGAGATCCCATAGAGGTTTATTAGCAGGCTGGTTTTGTCCTTATTTTAGACAGTTTCTCTTGGTACAAAGACCGTTTGGTGAACGCGGTACTATAAAGCCAGAAAAATTGGGTGGCTGACGTCATGACATCCAGTGCTGAGAATTTACATCTCTTACCTGTTTTAGCCCTAATGCAAAAAAAACCCTTCTCAGGGATAACATGGGGGTTTTTTAACGACATAGAGACTTGGAGCAAAAGGTGCTTTCCATTTTACTCAGCCTCTTACGCAACTGACTTAACATTGTCAGTGAAGCCTCTTTCTTTTCCCCTTAAATTTCTGCCACATTGATCGATCTAGCTATTTCAAAGCCTTTCGCTACACCCCATCACAGACACCAGCGTGCCTTTCCTGCAGACTGGCAGCAGCAGGGTGCCTCGGGGTGCTGGGATCCCCCGCGGTCCAGGGGTGCTCCGTGTGCCGTGATGGGCGCGTGGGCACGATCACCCTCCCCGGTGGGCTGGCAGGACGGAGGCGAGCGCAGCCACCCCAGCTCTCAGGGCTGCGCATCGTGCCCGTGACTCACGACTCCCTGGCACCGGCCCTGCTGCTGGCATGGGCTCAGCCCGGGGATGGTCCTGGCAGGCTCTCCTCTGTCAGTCCTGTTTGCACTTGTTCCTTACCTTGCTCAGTTGTTCCTTTCTCCTTTTATCTATCTATTATTTTNCCACCCCACCCCGAGGAATGCTCCGCTGCACAAGTCGTTTCTGGTGCTACTTCTGAGAGCAAGCAGAGCTCTTCTCCCAGCACGGCTGTTGCCAAAATCCCGCTCCACCACCAGCAGCAGCCCATTAGCAAGGCTTCCTATTCCAAATGGGCTGGTTTGGGATGCCCTTCTTTTGGTGTCCCTTCATGGGCCACCGAGCAAACAGACCTGCTTACCAGGAGAGAGCCCTTTGGCAAGTGAGCCCGTAAAGACTTAAACTCAACAAACCAAATCCTCAGTCGCTTTGGTAAACAAGAGCTGAAGACTCCGAAGACTTCGCTTCCACCATCTGATATTTCCAGGTGCTCCTGTACAATTGGGAAAGTGGAAGCCTTCCAGCTTGGATGCCTTGTGCATGCACAGCCTTCACCAGCCCCACTGGGACGGCTGTATTTTTTCCCCTTTCCCGGTGACCCGTAGCATAGATGGGATCAGGGGTTAAACTGGGAGTGTGGTGGAAAAGGGACTGGAGAGCCCAAGGCTAGCACAGCTTAACAAGTGATTATAAGGTCTGAAGGCAAAGGGAATCGCTGCTTGTCAGGAAGCTGCTGCCGAAGAAAACATCCCATTGTGCCAGGGAGATGGAGTATGGGACAGAGGAGAGAGAAACAGATTGATAACCGAGGGGCGATGTGACCCCGCATGGGCTCCTACAACAAAAGCCCCTTCATCTAAAATGAATAGGAACAATAGCTAATGGGGACAGGCCAGCAGCAGCCGAGGAGGAGAGGGAGGAGTCAATGGCGGGTCCTGTTTTACCCAAATCCTCTATTGATCTCGGTAATCTCCTGGGCTTTCCCCCCTTGAAATCACACAGAAAGTTCAAGGACTTTTTGCCTTTGGATTGTAGGGACATGCATTGTCCTCGAGAGCCAGCGGGACCCACAGCCAGCGAGGTCTGGCGTGGGGTAGGCTGGTGGGACATGCCCTGGAGCGGGACCAAGGTACAAGGGATGAGCTGCTGCTGCAGCCTGGGCAGCCCTGGGAAGTCCCCAGCCCCTGGTGGCAGGAGGACTGTGGCTGCTGGGCTCATCCCGGCACTCCTGGGCTCCCGGGTGGGTTCCGGCTCCACCGAGCTTTTTGGGGCAGAGTATGTGTACAGAGCCTGGTGCAGCGAGGTCCCAGGCAAATGTTCCTGGATTATTAAAAAAGGAACTGTGGTCTTTCTCTTATGGGATCTGCAGAGCCCTCATCAGGTGCAGCATGTGCTAAGGGTGTACGGGGCAGCAGCAGAGCTGTGTGAGCACTGGGAACGGGAATTACATCCCCACGGAGCATCACCGTGGGGGCTCAGCAGGTAGGGGCAGGTGCTGGAGATGCGTTGGAGAGCCAAGCAGCATCTCCAGTGATGGGGGTTTTGTTGAAAAGGTATCCTGAAATATTGAGCCATAGACACTGAAAGTGTAGGGACAGGATTTTTCTTTTAATATTTTTTTTCCTGGAAGGACAAGAGTATCCACAGGAAATACCATATAGACCAGGAAAAAAAAAGAAAGAAAAAAAAGTTTTGAGGGAGTATTTTCAGCCTTCACTCCCTTAACCTGACGAAATGACTTGGCCTGTTGGAGAATACGCAATGCCTGCACACAAAAAGCAAACACACCTGTGAGCAGAAAGCGGATGAAATCTTAGTCCTGCTTTGGCTGAGGCAGGAGGCAACATATCTCTGTACCTGACGTCTGCCCATGGCACTCTGTCCATCTTGTATCTGATACCTCCTGCCCAGCGGGGATGGAGAACAGGCCAACTTGATTAGAGAGCTGGCACAAGATGTGAGGACATCTGGGAGGCCTCGGATCAGGAGCATGAATTAATAAGAACCAGTAAGTGGAGGAGACTGAATGGGATTCAAAGTCCCGATGGGAGCTTGGGGCTGCCAGACGTGGCTGCCCGGCTGCTGCAGGCAGGTCCTGATTTCTGGACCTGCCCTTCCCAAGGTGGCTATCGCACTCAGGGTGATGCCTCTGCCATAAAGGAGGGGAGAGCATGGCCTGGAGCGGGGCGCTTTGTCATGCACAATATAATCTAGGGGGCAAAAGGGCTGACGTTGAAATGATCCCTGTTTGTGCTTTCCTGAGATATACGGGCTGATGATTTATCTGGAGAGCCTCTGCAGCTCATTAACAGCTCAGCCTCCCATGAAAGCAGCTGCATCAGTGTTTCCCAAAGACTGGAGCGGGCTACAGTGGGACCGATCACACCTCTCCCCAGTTTACTGAAGCCACAGCTCCCAGTTTTGGTTTTGGTGGCCTACCACTGTTTCAGGCTGCTGTGATAGTGGAACAGGCTGGGAGGCAGTGGAGCCAGGCAGGGCGAATTCGGCAGCCTTGGTGCTTCGCTGAGATGCTCAGCTGGGTGCCTGCTCGCCCCAGCTTTCTGCAGCCCATGAAGTGATCAGGGGCCTCACCGGTGCACCCAGCCCACCTCTGGGGCTCAGCCAGGGGGCAGGTCTGGACAAGGAGCAGCCCCATGGACCTCAGCTAGTGGCACTTACTGCAAACAGCAACCTCAGGGGACTGGCACCGCATCTCTCAGACTCCTCAGCCACCTAAAACACACAAGGAGCGTGGGGTACGTTGTCAATCATGGGCAACATACCCCACAGGCAAGCAACCACCCACCCTGTCTGCATAAGGGGGGCTGTTTGCACCATGATGATGGCTGTAGCCCCACCCCACCCCCCCGTTGCACCCCAAGAGCTGGCAAGTTCCCCTTTACACCAGGCAGGCCAGTTACTGTGGGGCCATGGTGGGAGTCGCTTGGCTGCAAAGGGCTGTGAGCCTGAAGAACAAGTGTGTGGAGAGGTCTGAGAGCTACACTGAGAGGTCTGGTTGGTACATTGAGGGGTCTGGGTGCTGAGCCCAACTCTCCTCTTGGCTTTTATCAGATGGGGAAAGGCATTATGTCATTCTGGCTTGGCTCGAACAACATGCACCCCTCCCCAGGGGGCACGGGGCTGCAAGAAGCGATGGATTTCTGCCTGGAGAGCCAGGGCAGGTGGCAGAGATGGGGACGTGCCGTGCTCAGCACAAATCCGCTGAAGAGTTGCACACCTGAAGCAAGCTGTTACACGCAAGAATGCTTATGCATCAGCAGCTCTCATCCATGGAAAAATCACTCTTGGAGTAACCCAGCATCGTGCATGTCCTGAGACTAACAGCATGATGCCCTGTCTACACGTCCATGCTAACAGCCAACGGTGCAGGGTGCACAATACAGACACCCCAAACAGAGGGTTTGTTAGCTGGGCTGGCAAACCAAAATGATGAACACCTCCCCAGAGTTCCCAAAGGTCCTCCGCCACTGCAGGCAAATATCTACAAGAGCTCTCCAAGGAAAACCCATAAACTGCTCCCTGGTATAGCTTTCTGAGGATCACTCCAGACAGCTATATTAGCTGGAACACGAAGTAGTTACACTCCTGCTGCTCTTCCAGTGCTTTTGAAACAGATACTTGTCTCTTTTATTACCTTTGTTTGTGTCTCGTTTTATTTGTGTGCTGCCTGCTTCATTGTGCTGGGTTTGATACAGTTGTGACTGGCTGTGGGTTGGAACAACAATAAATACCTTCCAGGCCTTTTGTGCTTTTTAATATTATTCTCCATTTTAAAAAAAAAATGCCAAGCCAGACAATGAAAACAATACAGCGAAAATTAAACCCTAAATCTGCATTTATGGTTCAATATTAAACACACAGGGAAGGCTGGTTTCAAACTGTTGATAAAACTTCTTTTTTCTGTTAAAAATGTGCTTTTGGGGAAAGTGGCATGTTTCATGGAAAAGGGTTGGCTTTTTGGAAGATATCTTTGGTAAGGTTTTCCCAGTCCAGGATGGACATGCCAGCTGGAGAAAATGACCCCAAGTACTGGACTGGAGACGAGGTGCACCCTACGCAGAGATGGGAGCTGCCCATACGCACGTCCTGGTTCACTTCGCTCCTCATGAGTGAGCGTACAAGGCCTTCGCCCTCTGCAAAGGCTTAACCGAGCAGCTCTGAAGTTAAGGGCAGTCTTTTAATCGACTTTATTTGATATCAGGCAATGCTTGGAGAACATCAAGGGCTGAATCAGGCTCCCAAAGGGCTGGGACAGGCAGCTGTGCTGGACAGAAGAGCCAGAGACCCACTGATAAAGGGCTGGGTTTAAAGCCCATGACCTCCTCCCTTCACCGCAGGTTTTAAGAGATAACTTGTCCTTTGTACAGCAATTGTATGTGTGGGGGGTTGAAAGCAGAGGCACCTGATTTGAGCCTCATGGCTTGCTCTTTATGCGATCCCTTTGAAATATACCCCACCCACCCAGCCAGGAGGGCTGAAACCACAGCTGGAAACAACTGGTCCAGCAACAGGACCTGAGCCCAGAGCCCCACCATGCTCCCAGGGCGTTTGTAACACCCAAAAAACACCGAGCCCTACGGTGTAACCAGCAGGCAGAGAGGGGCAATGATGCACCCCCAGCAAACCAACCTCAGAGCCGGCAAATCCCCGGGGGCAGCAGAGGGAAGGGCACCGGCTTTGCCCCCCCTCCCTGGGAGACCCTGCGCTGCTGCTCCCGCTCCATCCTGGCTGAGTGGAGCTGGTGACAGCTCCGCTTATTGCCTTTGCTGGGCTGAAGAGAGCACTTTAAAAGGAAGAAAAGCAGTAACATAGCATTAGTTCCTGCTGGAAGGGGGAATGAGAGACGCACATTCCTGCCTTGTATGGGAAATTTGGCCTGCTTGCATCACCCCAGGAGTTTGGGATGAATACTGTATTCTTAGCATCCCATCCTCAGACAGCCCACGCTCCTGCTAGGCAATGCTAAAAAACGCTGCCAGCTCCGAGATGGCTGTTCTTAAGCGGCGGGTGAAGTCACGCCTGGATAACTCACTGAGGCTTTGAGATAGGGCTGGGTGATGGCCGAGCAACGGCAACTGCTGCACCAAACCCACCAGAAAAATCCCCGGCGGGGGAGACCTGCCCTGTTGTGCGTTTGGCAGCGTGTCCACATCCACCTGCTGGTGTGTGCCGGGGTGTTTACGGGGATTCACACCCATGTGCCAGATCGCAGATAAGCCCATCGCCCCACTGGGATGAGGTCTGGATACAACTGGAGCGGGATGCGACTCATGACCCCGAGAGCTAGCATCCCCCTGGGAAGTGCCTGGCCAGCAAGCGTGTCCCAGGCGCTGGAGGGTTTTGGAGGCAATCCCAGGACTGAGCTTTTGACAACTTGGGTGCACAACATCCCAGTGTCATTTTAGGCCTAATTTGCATGTTCAGCACGGCGCCAAGTGTGTAATTACTGAGCTGCGCAGGCAGTTGTCAGCTTGGCTGTTTCAAAACATTATCTTTAGTGCTTCACAAAACATAAGCAGACACCTTTCCCTTGACGCAGCTGCGTGTGAGGTTTGGCTAAGAGAAGCGGTGGGGCTGGGTGGAGGTTAGACAGGTCCAGCCAACCAACCTCAGTTGGGCATGCCCAGGGAGATATGGTCACCTCCTCTGCACAGGGAAGAGGGCTGAGATGAGGTCAGGTTAGTCTGAACATTTTGACAGCTGGAAACAGCTCTTCTTGGCCTCCACATCTGCCATGCACTAACCAGATCTGTCATTTCTCAGCCCCCCCAGTCCTCAGGCTCCCCCTTTCCATTCTCTCTACTCTCTTTCTGGCTTCCATGTTCACCCATGAGCCCTTCCCTCCCTCCTGGGAACTGTCAGAGGCACCTGCAGCAATATGCGGGGAGGGCTCAGTCACTACTGAAGGCGGGAAAAGCTCAGCCTTGAGGTTCCCCTTCATTTTGTGAGCTTGTGTCCAAGCTCAGAGGCATCCAGATAGATAAAGAAGGGAAAAGTCAAGCTCAGGATCTGGTGTGTGTGCGTGCAAAGGGATGCTCTTGTCTGTGTATAAGTATTTGTGTTGCAGGCACGCACAGGAGAGCAGACGGAGATGTAAGCATGCATAAGGTTCGGGGGGCATCTGCATGTTTGCAATGTGCAAGGTCTATGCATCTGCATGTCATGCATATTTTTCACTGAGGTTTGTGTGTCTTCATAGCTTTCTCTGCACAGGTGTTCACAGAAAAAGGGCCTCATACACATTTTCAAAGACACATTTATGTCTGGATGGGCATCCCATGCCAACAGACAGCAGTAACTCTGTAGTTACTGAGCCATGATGAAAAACGGCAGAGAAGACGGAGCATCATCATACATCTGTGTCACTACTAGATTTCTTCTCCCACCAGCCCCATTTTCCCATCCCGTGTGCTGAACAAGGGCATGGGGAGGGACATGACAGACACCCCATGCTCCTTCCATTTGGGGTCAGCCAGAGCACGGGTTGCGTTTTCGGCTCTCCTGTTTCTTTACGCTGGTGGATTTTTTTTCTTTCCATCTGCTAATATCAACAAAACCTGCCAGGGCACCTCATCACTAGAGCTCCCTGAGAGCAAATGCGACATACTTGGAGCATGCAGTCAGCTTTTCCAGGCAGTCCACACGGCCGGCATAAACTGTCTAAGTACCGTCAGAAACCACTTTATAAACTCAGGACGGGAAGGAGATGATTGATGGCTCCACACTGGACATGACACAGCTTCTACACTTCCCTGTATTTATAATATTTGTGTATTGCCCCTACCTCAAAGCTTGACAGGGCTAGTCCCATTCACTTACAGATATGAATTTGGCACAGCCTGACATAAACTCCATTGCTTCAGGCCACCAAGGGAGAACCATTGTTGTAAACTTTCTCCCCCCGTACCCTGCTTGGCCCCTTTTTTCCCCCCTTCCAGTCACATTATTTCTTTACAAGCCAACAAGAACAGAACCAAATGTTTCACATCTGTTCTCGCCGTCCAGCCATTTGCATGAGAATCACGGTCAGTGTTTCAATGAGCACAGCTCACTGGCCGGCAATGGGGATGGAGCTGGCCACCACCAGCCCCTCGTACTTCTGCCAGATGTCTGGGCTCCACACAAAAGAGACGGACCCGCGGCGTTAACAAATCACCTTCTTGTGGGATCTAATCGCTCTAGAGATATGTTGGGTGATTTTTCTTTCTGGATGGTGTTGTGGAGCTGATCCTCACCCTTAGGTCAACCCTTTTGAACCTCCCATTTAAGGGGTTTGGTGGCAGCATTCTAGTTTTCCAATATCACCAAAGGAATGTGGTGCATTGGCTGGGCTTAAGGCAGGGGCGGTTTTTCTTTAATCAATCAGTAATGATAATTTTAATGGTAGATCATCTCCAGTGATATGCCACCACTGGGAAAAGTCCTTGAAAAATATGCTCATGTTTCACAGGGAGTTCCCATTTTTAAAAAAATAACAAAATCTCCACTAATCTGCTCGCCAAAAGCATCTTCTCCCCACCTGCATCCCCTGCCCTGCCCCTTGTCCAGGCCTGTTGTTCTCCTGCCCCTGCCCTGAGCACTACAGCTGGCGGTGAGACTTGGGGCTGCAATTTTTGGAAGCTGCTTGTTCTCTTTCCAGCCAGGCTGGGCATTATGAGCTGCTGGTGGTTGACTGACACAGCAGTGGATGAAAGCCTTAAGCTGTTGATGTAAGCTAGCAAAAACGCCTTGGAAATTGTAGCAGGGAAGAGTAGCATTGAAGGTCCTCCACGCCATCCATCTCCCTCCCCATTTAGCTGATGCTCTTATTAACTCTCCAAGCCATGGGGTTCTCCCAGGAAAATGAATGTGTAAAGAGAAAATTTAAGGCATTGCAGTCTGCAGGGCCTCTCGGGTTAAGGACTGTGGTTCTGACCTCCAAGCAGCTCTGTGCAGCCCCAGCAAGAACAGCTCAGCCTTGGAATGGGAGATGTTGGATGGCTTGGTGCTTTCAGCTCTACTGGGACACTTGCGCATCTGAAAGGCTTCAAGGTTGGAATCATGCCCCAAAATGAAGATTATTCCAGGTAGTAGTTACTGGGTACAGCCTGCTGGGTTTATGCATGAGGCTGTCCTGCCTCAGTATGGTAAGCTGATATCCATGTGCTGGCATCCGAGCCCTGCCTGTGCGGTTCACAGTCATTCCCATGAGCTGGGAATCACCCCATGGGGATATCTGGGAAAGGCAGGGTGGCCCCACAGGAGCAGGCATCTGCTGGGGTCATGATCCCCAGCTGCAACATCCTCTTTTGGGCCTGTCCAAGCATTTAACTGTGTTTTGCAGGATTCCCAACCACAAAGGCAATACAGATTGTGTATTGATCCAGCTCCTTTCAGTCAATAGCTACAAACCACCCACAGCCGCGGCAAGGTCCTCGCAAGAAGAAAGGGCTGACCAGCATTACTGAGAGAGGGCTGGGTTGGGGTGCAGCTGCATTAGAGGGGTAGCAAATCCCCATGAACTACAATGTGCCATGAGCCCCTGGCTCAACCTCAGCCCCGTCAGGGTGGGCTGGATGCAGTTGGCCCATCTGAGCAACTTGCACTGACTTTGTGCCCACCTCGATCTCCAATCTGTTGTACAGGCTTTGAGAACGGGCATTTTAGCAGCACGAAGGGCTGCATTTATCCCCTCTGCACACCAGTGGTAGAACAAAGGGCTGAAGGACTGGCACTGTGCTTCTCCCCCATGCTCTGCAAGCACCGCTGTGTCCATACCCTCCCCTTGCCTGCAGCAAAGCCCCAGCAGCTGTGGATGTGCTGCCCTGGGGCAATGGCAGTGCATGGGAAAACAGGCAGCCCCAGTACCTGCCAGTTCAGGGGTGGCTGGCAGCGGAGATGGATGCCCTCAGCACCCCTGGGGGCATCTCCACCAGCGTGCCAGTGGTGGTCTTGGGCAGAGGAGATGGAGCACAGACCCGGCTTCTCTGCCACCAGGCAGAGCTGCCTGTTCCAGTGCTACCATGGCTGTACAGACCCACCAGAGCAAGGGCTTGTGCTGTAGGATGCAGAGGGCAGTGGAGATTTCCCTGCTTGGATATTGTCTTCGTAGGGCACAGTTAGGTCGGTGGGTCAAAGCAAATCCCTGGGGGCATATGTGCTAACATATGTCCCTGTGAGCACTCCCACACTTTAATATCACCATGTATGCAGGACAGCATCGGGAAAGCCAAGAAATCCACCTGTGTGTTCAACTGTAAGGTGTGGAACAGGCAAGAGGGCAATTGGCATTGATGCCACAAGCTTTACAGCAGGGAAGGAGAAAATTTTGGAAGAGAGCATAGGCTGCTGGCTGTGTAAGTGAGAGGAGACAGCGCAAGGATGCAGGTCACCTCCTTGTCACAGCTGGGTCTCTTTGAGGGCAGAAGGCACTGGCTGTCCCCACACTACCGTGGTCCATCCCACAGGGTTCAGGTGAGTAGGTCCATGGCAGTCAGACAACAACTACGGAGGTGGTGACATCTCTCCCAAGATTTCCCCATCCATCACAGGGAGCAAGGTCTCACTGCCATCAGCATTCCTGCACTTGGAGCCTGTTCTGCTCCACAGGCTGGGTGTCTCTGGCAGATGTGGGTGCATGGCACAGTCAGGGACAGGGCTTTCTGTCCAGCTTGAATGCAAAGGGAATGAAAACAGAGTGTGCTGAGGCAGCAGAGGCATTTTTGTGGGGGATTGCTGGCGTACAGCACCTGTGGCCAGTGGCAGAGCCTTCCCGGCACATCCGTCCCTCAGCTGTGCCCTTCATTCCCCGGCTGGGCCACCGCTGAGATGCACGCTGACCTTTAAGGACCAAGTATTTTTTCAGGCTGCTGCCTGATGTGCCAAAGTTCTGGAATGCACCAGGGGAATCCCTTTGAAGCTGGCATTTCTCAGCGAGCCACATTTTCTGCCTTTCATTGGAGAGATGTGTTCAGAAAGGCTCATCTGCACTGCCAGTGCCTTGGACAGTCTGTGGCTCACATGCAAAACATTGCCAGCTCCAAAGGTTTGCGTGCACGCTCACTTGGGCATAAATGATAGCATCAAGCTCAGGGCATGGGAGAGTCAGTGTCTGGCCTGTTTTGCATCTTTGTGCTTGCAGTGATCCCATGGGACTGAACCTTCTCACTGTAGCTGCCCTGGGGTGATGCTCGAAAGGATATGGGCAGGTGTATGGCAGCAAAAAGCAAGTCCCTGAGACATCTAGAAGACCATGAGGAAGAAGACAGCAGTGTGGGCATTTCCATTAGTGCCTTAGAGCTCAGGGCAAGTGCTTTTGCTGTTTGGGCTCTGTGGTCCCACCTGGCAATTCAGAGTCTGTTTTGTCACGTTGCAGCTCGGGCATTTGGAGAGAGGAGGCTGTGGGTGATGAATCTGCAGCTGTCCTGGGTCTTTACCTCCCTCTGCACAACTGCTGGAAACACTCTGTGCATTGCATCTCCCCTGCCAAGAAAACATCTCCATCCCTCCACCTGCCTCAGTCCTTTCTCTTTCAGATGGTCTGCATTTTGGAAGTCCTCCAGCTCTTAAAATAAAAAGTAGCAGAAGCAGCTACAAGCATCATCTACTCCATATGCATGCTGACAGTGATGCCTTAGATAGCCTCCTGGTACCTAAACTCCCCTCTCTTGAGCATCCAGTGCAAGTAGATACAGCAGACTGGGAAGTTGCTGAATAACATGATAGGGTCTGTATTTATGTTAAAAAGAAAAATAAGGTAGGTTCATTGTAACTGATGCTGGCTGGAAGCAGGAAAGAGGACGTGCAGTGTATACTCGTGAGCACAAGAGGGAGAGCAAGGAAGGAAGAGAGAGGAACTAAGGAAATGGACCTGATACCTGTTTGTAAACTAGGTCATAATGATTTGGACAGTCTTGGCTCCGGGCACAATTTTACAGGTTTTGCAAAGGCATATAAAGAAAAGACAATTCCTGCTTGGAAGAACAAGCCGTCGATGGCTCTGCTCTAGCAGTGATTTACATGGTCTTCACTTTACACATGGCAGGAGCCTGATTTCCACCTGCATAAACCTAACCACATGAGTGAGGATTTGCAGCCTCTGGGTTCGGCAGGCTAAGTCAAGGCTCTGGTTTAATCCTACTTATGACAGTCAAGGCAAGTCTTACCCAGCAAACCCCCCCCCCAAACCCTGGCTTGTGAACTGACTATTTTTATTTCACTGCTTTATATTTTATCTGCATTGCTTTGCCATTCCCTCTCATTGCTGTATTCAAGCAGACATGAAAATGATTGCTCCAATGGTTTAACTGATTTAACAGAAGTGATACAAAAGGGAAGAAAAATTGAATGCTGGTGTTGGTATTTTGCAAGACCAACTCAGCATTTGCTCCCTGGACACAAGATAGTTTAGAGTAACTGAGCAGAAAGTCTTGTAAAAGTCCTCTAGAAAAGAGAGAGCAATAGTACAAGCACAACCGGTGTCCGCAGGTGACTGGGGGCCGGCACTGGGCAGAGCCGGGCAGGACCGCCCCAGCAGAAATGCAGTCCCAAGGCAGCATTCACCAGGCAGCAGAGTGCTGGGTAGCCTGACGAGAGGTTTTGAGAGCTATTTAGCAACACTGAATTGGGACTTGAAGCAGAATTAATTGAGCTCAAATTGCATCCTCCTAGCAATCCGCTAATCTGCTCCAGCAGGAGGATAATGACATCTCAAGAAACCAGCTTCAAAAATTGAAACTTGCCGAGTTGTATTAAACGGGCTGCTTAAAAAGAGGATTAATACTTGCATATAAAATATTGCCATAACAAGACTTATGTTCATATGGGAGCCTTTTGTCTCCAAATGGAAGGGGGATATCAGGAGGATTTGTGAACTGCGTGCGCTTATACACACACGCATGCACACACACACAATTACGCGCCGAAAACCACACAGAACCAAGCTGCTGTCGTGTCCCCAAATTACTTTTCTTAAACTGTGTTCATTAGTCCTAGGCAGTTCTTAGCAAGCAGGAACTTTAATAAAAGCTCCTTTCAAGCAAAGACCTCAAAATGCTCTGTAAACAGCATCAAGTGTCACATCATCCCTGGTGACACGGGGACAGCACTGCAGCCTCTAGGAAATAAGTGGTGTGTGGCAAATACATGGCAGAACCAGGAACAGAAGCCAAAAGTCTTTCTGAGTCCTGCACCCTCTCCCAATTCATTTCATTTCTCCCATTTTCTGAGATCTCTGTCACTGGGAGACAGTTGAGAAAATGGGATTTTTGCTCTGATTGCAGTAGGAGCCCTTTGGGAAAACGTGGGGTTTCAGGATTGCTGTTCAATCCAATAGCAAACAGATTAGATTTCTGGAAAATATTCCTCTACCCTACTCACTCCATGGCTCCTGTTTGGGTGCAGCTGGCTGAAAACACTGAATGCCTTAATGCCAGGAGACTCCATTTGCACTTCTGCCTGCACCTCAGAGCAGTGCTCTTCTCTGCAGGCTTCACCTCATTCCCTGACGTCTCCCTCTTTGCTTAGGTTTCTGTGTTAATCTAATAAGATGGAGAAGAAACTCTCCACAAATCTTATCCATCACCCTCAATTTTCATTTTATTAGCATGGGTACCCACAGGAAAGCAAATAAACTGTAGTGGGTTGTTCTCTCCATTGCTGTCAATAATATTGTCATTGCCACTGACCCAATTAGAAGCATTTGTTGGTGTTCAGTAATGAGATCAGAGCCAGGGCTGAGGTCTCTGTCTTTCACCGGGTGGCTCACAGGCCACTATGAAATATTTATGAACAATCTTGGATGACATCTGTTTGCTATTTTGCTGGTGATGTTCCTAGTGAGCTGCCAGCCTGCAGAGAACACGCCAATCTTGGCAGTGCGGGCATCAGGTGAGCCCTCGCTGGTGGATCAGCAGGAAAATAAACTAAACCAGGGCTCAGCCACTCTGTCCCGGAGCAGGTCCCAGCTGCCACATCAGAGAACTGCCCTGGGCTGGTCCAGCCATGTGCGGCTGGAGAAGCATCACCTGGGATGATGTATCTGAGGCTCAGCAGGCAGCACTGGGGACACCAGGGCTCCTGCCCAGCCCAGGGCTGGTTTCCTTCACAGCAATGTGCTTTTGACTAGCTCTACTTCTCATTGTATGTCAGATGTGTCTCTTCATCGAATGGTCGTAGGAGGAAGGGAAACTTTATCTCATGAAGGATGAGCTACTTCAGGTGCAGCCAAGGCAGTGAAATATCATGGCCAAGCACCAAAGCATTTGGGCCAGGAATGAAAGTCATGCTACTGGCACAAATTTTTGCCCTGTGTTTCCATGTATGGTGGCCTCGGCAAGAGGAGGGGGTGGTTGGACCCTGTGCCCACAGAAACTGGACCCATTGCTGGGGCTCGTACAGGCACGGGCCAAACAAGGAGCAACCGTGGAGGAGACGTTACACCTCCACTGAGCTCAGCCAAATCACCTTGCTGGCCAAGGAGTAAAGGTCTCTGTAGCAAATCACAAAATGTCCTGAATCATCCAATGCCCCAAAAATGTCATTGTGATTGTCTGAGCACTATCATTTAGAGAGGATTCAGCTCACCTTGTTTTAAGCACTTCACTGAGACCCCTAAATAGGTATTTATTGATCTGGTCTTCCTCTACTGTCTGCAATGAACAATTTGCACCTAAATCTATGCCTGAGATGGGACTTACACTCTCTAAGTGCCTGTTTCTCTTTGGGAGCTGTGCTCCCTACAACTTCCCCAGGGTACAACAAACCCCTGCAATGCTTAGTAGGATCCACAGCTTGCCATGTAGTTATCAACATTGTTAGATATCTGATGTCTGTTCAAAGGCTTCCTATATATTCTTTGGTGGCCTGTCCATCACGAGATGACTGGCAGCTGCCCAGCATGGGCCAGAGGTGTGTTGTCAGGATCCCCCTGTGGTCCTGCCTCCCCAACACCCTTCAACTCCACTGTCCCCCTCCTTCCCGCAAAGACCACAAGTGACCACGTGCTTTAGCCAAGCCCCCGGCACAAGCTCCGACCCTCGGCTTGCAGGGAGGTGAGGAGGGGGGTGGTGAAGGATCGGTTCTCTGGCTGGAGGGGCAGGGTGGATGCACGCTGTGCCCGGAGAGCCACACTCACGGGACTAAAGGACTGCCCAGCAGGGAAGCTGGCTGGGCACACGGTTGGGTAAAAGCCTAGCAAATCCCCCAAATTATACCCTTCCTGCTGCAAGGAGAAAACAGAGGCTGGGCTGAAGCTGTAATTTGCACGGGAATAGCAGGGTTGTTGTATTTATATCATATCATGAGTCTGAGTGCAGCTCGTTCCCCAGAGCTCTTGGTACCACTAACATTTTCTCCTGAGACCCCCATACACAGCCCCTTGGCCTCCAGCCCACCCTCAAACCCTCCCTGAGGTCATGCTGGAGTTGTCAGCAGCAATACACATTCGGAGGGGAGTTAATGACAGAGGTCTTTGTTCCCAATCTGATGTGCTGGTGACACTTTGAGGGAGGTGTTAGCTTGTAATCGGATAACCCTGTCATCACCATGCCTTGGAGAGATGCTTTCCTGCAGGACCCTGGCAGACCCCACAACACTGCAAATGTATGAGGTAGGGGCATTGCTGGGGTATCAGCGTGGCCACTGACATGCTGTGGGGACATGCCGAAGGCCATGGGGTGAGTTGGTGTCAGAGCCAGGACTGGGCTCAGCTCTGGGGACCTGAGGTGGGGGAAGCCCTGCACACTATGGGGCATGTGGAGCGATGCAGGGCAATTTCCTCTGGCAAAATAAAGCCCAGGGTCTTCTTTCTGTTTATCTCAATCATCATTTGCAGCTCAAGAATAGAAGGAGCAAATGGACAATGCTGGAACTAGGATCAAGTGAAGTGACTTACAAAGAGGAACCCATCTGGCTATTCCTTGGACAGAATCTCCCCTGGGAGCCAGAAAAGCTTTTGGTTAAAGACCTCCCCGAAGCACCTCTCCATGGTCACTTTTCTACCCAGGACCATGCTGTTAAAGATATTCTTCCCTGCACTCCTGAACTCTATTTATCCACATAGGAGTTTTAGGCTTTGACGGGCCCAGGGACTAGTGTAGATCCTGTCTGTCCACGTGTGGAGGCTTTACCTGGAAAGTCTTTGGCGATGCCTCTGGGGACTTTTGTGTTTTGAGCACCCACCACGGCAAGCTCTTTGAGTATCAGTCAAAAAGTCAGGAAAAGTGAAATAAAAACTCTGGGTGTTTTCCAGGCTTGGCAGGAAGGACACACCACTTCTTCCTAACCCCACCCAGCCCATGGAGCTGCTTTAATTAAAGCCTGCACAGACACCTTTTCATGTCTGCTCTCCAGCCAGGCACTTCCTCATGGTGACTTTGCTCGCAGTGGAGGGTGCAGCTGTTAACACTTTGTTCTACCTGAAGTATACTAGGACGAAAGATAAGTGGAAATAATTTTCCACTGAAGGACATCAGTAAAATGTATGAAAACTGCCTGTCTCTGGACCATCTGGCTGCTGATAATACAATATTAATAACCACAGTCAATTAAGCTGAGCCTCCCTTGGGCAGCAGGGTTTCAGTTGGGCAATGTCACAAGAATCGATGTAATCCAAGTTCTGATGCCACCGATAGCAGCTGGCCTGGGAGCCAAGGTGCCTGGGGAGGTGTCCAGGCACACTTGCAGCTCTCCTGGGAGAGCCACTGCCACTGGCAGATGCTTTGCAACGATCCTTGAAAGAAGAAGTGTTCAAGACGATCTGCAGGTTCTTTCGGAGCCCAAGCTGGGGCACCAGACTTGACAGGCCTCATGCCTTAAGAAAGCCTGGAGTGGGAAAAACTACTGAGACGTGGTGGTGGTCACTCTGTGAGATGCTGGAGGGGGACTTGGATAAATATGCAGGCAAACGGGAAGGGTTTTCCACTCACTGGGGTTACAGGAGCTGAAGGGAACACCTGTTGTGGAGATCCCTCCTTATGAGTGTGGACATGCCCAATGATGGAGTCACAGCTGCTTCAGAGGAGACAAAATTTTCCATCCTGCCATCACTTGTAAAAATGCTTTTTTTCCTCTGAGTCAAAGCTTTTTCTTGCTTCCTTTAAGGTTTTTAAGGGGTTGAGGCTTGTGACTTGACAGGGCTTTGCAGGCAAGGGAGAAGCAGCCCAAGGAAGAGCTCCCTTCATGGTAAGGACATTTGTCACCTTCTGTCACCACCCAGCAGTGTCTCACACCTTGATGCAGCTGAGCTTCGGCACACAGCCTATCCCCTCGCAGGGCTCCTGCTTTCCATCCAAAGCCCTTCAGGATTCCAGAAGCCTCTCCTGCTGCAAGATGGATTTTATTTTTTGCAGCTCTGGAAGAGTTTCACCAAAAAACCCCACCGGACATACCAAGGTGAGAGGCAGATTGTGCTAAGGATGGGTGAACACTGAGGTACTTTACTCTCTAGGTCACCCATGATAATCACAAATATCCAGGATAGACATGTGTGAGCAGGATGATGCCCAGGTTCCCCAGTAAAACAATGAGTCTGACAGCAGCTCCCCTGAGAAGTGGTTCTTTGGCTTGTGAGGAGTCACAGCTTGAGGTGTCACTTCGGGAAGCACCTCTGCCAGGGACGACGGTATTTTCCAGCAGAACATCCCTCCAGGATTTTTCACAGAGCCTCCAGGAGCAAGTTTGTAGTACCAAAAAAAATCTCCTTACCACCTCCCAGGCAAACTCCTCATAATCCAAGATACTTGTTACAAATTTGACATGAAAAGCAGAGTAATTTAGCATTTTAAGGGAGATATAGCTAGCTATGGCTAGGATTTCTGTTTTTTTCTTTTTTTTTTTTTTACATTTCATAACAAATTGAATCGGGAACCATTTGGCTGGAAAATTCACACTGTGAGAAAATTTGGGGCTTTCAAATAATATGTTTCCCAGCAGCAAAAGTTTCATTCTGAGTGAAAAACAGTGTCACATGTTAGTTTTGCTCAAAGTTTTGATATCTAAATTTTTACCAGGTTTGACCCAATTCCAAAAATACTGCAAAAAACATGAAGTCTGAGGGGCACAGGAGACCATCAAAACTGGAAGGGGTGAGGAAAACTGAGTAATAGAGCTGCAATGTGCTGGCATTTTAATGCAATTTAACGTACAACTTTTCTCATTGCTTCTACCCATGGAGTCTCTTTGGCACTGAGAAGTGGTGCTGCAGAGAGGCAGGAGCTGACACAACTGGGATTTATGGGATGGGTGACATGTCCTCCCAATACGCTTCCCATAGAGCAGCGAAGGGGGACTCTGTTTTGGGAAGAGCCAGAGGCTTCCCATTTGCAGGACAGCCAGACGGCTTGTGTCCAGCCTCAACTTGGCGGCTGACCCCGTGCAGGTCAGCCTTCTCCCTCTTGCCTAATTAGGCTGTAATTACACACTTCAGAACAGAGGTGCCTTCGTGTGAGTGTGTGCAGCATCCACTGCAAAGAAGCTCTGGGAACGGCTGGAGCCATATAAGGAAAAAACACATTAATAGTCAGCAGGAGGAAACAAAAGAGCAAACCCAGTTCAGGTGAGTCTTCATGTACGCCAGTTCCTCAGCAGTAGCTTCCAAGGGAGCTGAAACACCTACTGAAGTTAGGCCAAAGAGCTGCTAAAAAGAAAAAAAATTGCTTACATTGAAAATATATCGTGTGGTTCATTTAACAATGGGTAAAGCAATTTAGAGCCATCAGCAGGATCAGAGCAAGGGATTTGCTCTGTTTGATCAGACAAATAAGCTGTGACATTGGATGTCTCTGCCTGCAGAAGTTCAAACGCTGGGGCTTCTGAGACCCTCACTCTGCTCCATCGAGAGCCTGGACACGTCCCATGCAGGGACTAGAGTTTCCTTCCCGACCACCGCAGGCAATCTGCTGCTGCTATGCTGGTACTCTAAACCATAAGATTGGATTAGGTTTTTCTTAGCTTGCCTCACTCTGAATGTAGTGTTGCCAATTTGTATGATTTTATGCCAAGCCTTGTGATATTTGGGATATTTCTTAGAGCGTCAGTTCCTGGAATAAAGTGATTACAGAAGAACCTCATTGCTGCCTCAGTTATAAAAGTACATTCCCATCCCATGTTGTTACCAGAAGGGTTGAAACAGGGAAGGAGGAGCATGCGAGAGGGACCTAAAGACTCCTCATCTACCACCCAATTTTGGGGATTTGTATTAAAGCTACACATTTTTACATAGTCATCTCTGATCTCAGAGTGTCTGGAACAATTCTGGTCAAATTTACCTTGGAATTGCAGAAGAATTTTCTACCTCTCTGGTGCATTCAAAGGGGATCCTCGTTTCTGGAGCAGTAACAGAAGATCATCAAAATGACCCTGCTGGTCCTGACAACGCTGAGCCCATCCAGTGTCCTTGTCCCTAGGACAGTGGCACTTCCCCAGGATGCTCTTGCAGCCTCAGTGATCTCTGGCTCCGAGACAACCTGAGCTTTCAACTTAGACCATCTCCTACAAGGACTAATGGTGCAGTTACAGATACAACTGTGCTCAGCACATCTGGGTGACAATCCCACATCTGCTGAAGGCTCTTTGCCACGGCTGTTCCAGGAGCGTAAGGACTGCCCAGAGGTGACCTTGGTCTTCTGCAATGAGGTTGACCTCCACTTGGTTACGAAGATGCTGAACCACTGGGATAAGCTTTACTTCTGATGAGCTCACTTCAGTGCTTCCTTTCAGACATCCGCTCTTTTTCCATGTCTCACCGTAAAATGAAGCATCCCCTATCCTTTCAAGATGAGTGTGTTTTCCCTTGATTCAGAATCAGTTGGATTAGTTTTGGGGACTACCGAGTTAGTGACCTAAAGGATTTTATCTGATTGCTGCAAGCTTGCCTCTCCTGGCCCTGCCACTGGTGTCCCAAGCCACAATGTCACGCAGCAAATGGACAACAGCAAATGTGGAATCCCATTTAAAGATGAGTCTTGTTATTTTTATACCAATTACAAGGTTATGGATCAGGCTAAAAGGTGTTTAATATCTTGTAATATTTAGGCGCATTTGGCTCCCACGTTTATTGGGGCTGTTTGTAGCAACATGTAATATGTGCTCACTGTGGAAGTATGTGGCACGCACATAAAAATGGCACAGATGTGCTAAGAAGCGCCAGGGAAACCAGGCTGGCCCGCAGCATGGGGAGAAAGTGCTCCTGCCTGCAGCAAGGGCAGTGGGAGAAAGGAAGAGAAGGGAGGAAAAGAGATAAATTCATACCTGTTGGGCTTGCTCCACTCAGCTGCATCTTACTTTTACAGAGTTTTCTTTTGAGGTCTCGAAATCCCATTGCACAATATTGTAAAAATGTCATAAAATATTTTATTGCATTGTACAAGTGAAATGCTGCCAAGAGCCTTAACCCCTGAGCTGCCTCCTTCCCGTGGACGCCCAGCATGTCACTGATCAGGAACTAGTTCTCTTTGCTTTGTGGCTGAGCTTTGAGGAGGATGGAGGGGTTTTACAGGCTCAGAGGTGAGAGTTGCTGGATCACCACTCCAGGGCAGTTAGTCTCTAAGACTGATGTTAGTTAATTCGGGGCCTTCCCATGCCTCTGTCTGGGGATTTCAGCTTGATCAGAATTAGAGGTGAGATCGGTCCTGATGCTTTCACTCCTCACCTTCTCTCTCAGTGCCAGCCCTGAGAATAGCAATGGAAATGTGATCACTGCTGTGCAGGTACCCTGGGTGCATCCCAATGTCTTTTTTCATGCTGAAGCCATTGATCAGCCATAAAAAGACTTTTGGAAGCACCTGGGCTCAAATCACAAAGGTATGGGAGGAGAAGGACCAGCCCTTCCAGTGAGGCCATACGTTGGCCCTTAGGAGGTTGATGGTGCTGCTGGATGGGCAGGCTTGGGAAGTCACTTCTCAGCACTGGGTCTCATTTTCCCAGGGTGTGCATGGGGATAAACAGCTTTATTGACCTGCTGTGTAAAGCTCTTGGAAATTTGCTGGTGAGGAGACCATGGTATCAGTGATTACAAGACTGATGGTGGATCTTTTGAGGTCAGTGGTGACATGGGAGTGACATCAGACCCTTCCCTTATACTGGTGCCCCAAATCAAGGAGCAAACTGGACAAGGCCAACAGGAGATTAGGAGGCTCCTGTTCCTCAGAGCAGCCCCAGAAAGAAAACCTGCCCCCTTGGAGCATGGTTGTGCAGTCCACCTCTGCACAAGGTTGGGTTTTTCTTCAGCCGCTTGCCCTGTGATACCCAGCTATGTACCAAAAAAATGACCACCTGGCTACCCCAACCCTGCCTCAACAGATGCTGTCATTAACTTGGGAAATATTTCACATCAGCTGGAAAATTCCAGTGAGCTGGGGAGGCCAGAGGCCTCTCCTCCTGCAGATGTTGGGTCTGTGCTTGCCAGCAACCAGATCTTGGCCTGACTTTGTTATAAAGAGCAAAAATTAGCCAGCTGTTCTCAGTGGAGATTTTCATCCCTTTTTCTCCCCCTTTAATGAAAGAAATGGTAACTCCATGAAAGGTGCAGGCAGAACTTATTCAGGCCCAGGGGAAATTCACCCTGCTCAGAGGTATAGACACCAATTAATTCTCACTTAAAACCTATTTTGAGTGGTACTTCATGGGTGTAACTCATTCTGCTGGTGTTAACACAGAGGTGAATCTTTAACCTAGTTGTAGCCCTGAAGGGCAAAATCCAAACTATCTCTTCTTTCATAGTTCCCAAGAACACAGTGCAAGCAATATCACATTTTCTAGCCTTCCTGGGCTGTAAGTAGGCTGTGGTATTGAGTCATGGGCTAGAACAGTCCTTGGGGGAAGCATTTATCTGCTGTAATGAATCTCAGGATAACTCTTGGTTTGCAGGCTGCGTTATGAACAGTGTCTCCCACCCTCTCCCAGCTCCTAAGCTAGCCTGTGGTGCCTCACGTCCCACAGACACACTGCTGGGATTTTAATAAGGGACTCTTAACGCAAATTTCCCTTGAGTTTGTGCTAAATGTCCCATCCCAGAGGCTGGTGAGCTGGCTGAGATGTGCTGGGGAGGAACGCAGGGATCTGCTCATTTGCTTTTCTATCTAAACAAAATGCTTTCCCATAAACACGGAGGAGGAAACCCCACTTGGCTGAGCCCCATGGAAGAAGTGTCTTCACTGGGAATGTTTATATGTTGCCTCTGAAACATAAACTAAATCAAACTGAGGCTTTAAGCAGAAACTGCCCCACTTGTGACCAGTGCCGGGGCTTTGTGCCATGCAGCATCAGTGCAGCTGGGGCTTAGCCCTGCCCCCAGCACAGGGTGCTGCCTGCCCTGCCAGCCTCACTGCAGGCAGCAGAGTGGACCCTGCCTTGGGAGCTGAGCTGGGGGTTCCATAAATGAAGTTCACCAGTTGCTCCTGCTGTGGCACAGACCTTCCTCATGCTGGGGACAGCAATAACGACGGCTAGAGCAGGAAGCTGCTAGCTCCTGCTTGCTCTTGTTTAGTGTTCACGAGGAGTCATTGCGCAGTGTCTTCCTAGTAAACCCAGGGTAGCCAAAAGCCTGTCATCTTCTCCATGGGAACCCAGGACCTTTTGGGAGCTTCAGGCTTTGCCCAGCATGTCCCTGAGTGCTGGCAAAGAAAGCAAAGTGCCTGTGTCCCTGGCTCCTGTCAGCCCCGGGTACACCATGGATGCCTCTCCTTTGAAGAACCAGACAGTCTAACTGTGTTTCCTTCACCGTAAATCATCTGAGGGTTGTTCCCTGGGGGTACTCCAGGCTCCATGGTCCAGTGTGTTGTGCAGTCTGGGATTGCCACGGCAGTGTCTCAGTTTCCCTGATGTAGAGCAGACATGACTGCATGGACCACCTTGAGGGAGCACGGCAGCCAGTCTGGCTGGAGAGCACAAAGTGATTTTTATTACACCACAAAGCAAAGTCCTTTAGAATTATTTGGTGCTGGGACACTACCGTGTGTCACACTTTGTGTTAATGACCTTTCAGATGCACTACAGCAGCAAGAGTGCTGTTGGCACTCTTTGCCCTCTCCCAAAAACTATTTCTTCTCCCAGAGCTACTAGCAAAGAGAAGAGGGAGATGACTGAGGTTTTTCAGCCTCACACCATGAGAACCCACCAGCCTTTTGCTGCTGGACAGGCCGACGTGACCAACGGACAGAACTGTGTCCACTCAAGTCCCAGCGCACAGATGGCTGTATCGGCAAAGCTGCAGTTCCCATATGGTCCCTTATATCGCAGGGAGTGGTTTGACTGTACAAGCACGAAGCATAGCTGGACCAGAATAGCACATTAGGAGAGCTCTGCTAGTACTCCCACACTGTTTCTGCTAAACTGAATGCAGACACGATCCACTGAGCTGGGACGCTGGATTCCCTTTAGCATTAAAGAGGGTGGACACCTGGACTTTAATGCCCATCCGCTGCTAAGTCCTTCACAAAAGGGCTGGATGGTTTTTGCAATAACAGTTTCCTCTATCAGAGCTGAATGTGTTGTCCAGAATAGCATAGAAATCACTGCAGATTTTTATCAACTCCTTGGTATTGGTTTCTCCTCTTAGCTCAGCCAGAAGAGGGTATCTGAAATACATTTGCTATCTCCAGCTTTTTCAGAAAATTTAACCCCCACATTAACAGCCCCACTCCTGCTCCCCTCAAAATTGCTGAGAAACAACGCTCTGATATTTCAAGGACAAGAAATCACTGCTGGGTGTTGGAGCAGTTAGGGCAGCTCCTACACATGCTGCAAAGAAGTGGCTAAACATCGTAATAAATGGTGTAATCACCCACTGAGCTTGACATCCCCGCAGCTGGGCAGTGAGCTGAGACCCGCTGTGCCGCTCGGGCTGGCTCCTGCACACAGGTGACAGACCCTGCTGCGGACACAGCCTGCTTGTAAAAATGTGAAGTACAACTGGGTGATACAAAGATGCTCTAATTTCCAGCAGGAACAGGCACAAATCCATATATAACACCAGGCGAAACAATCCACCCCACATGCCTGAAGTGCTGTTTACAGTCACAGAAGTGTATTACAGGTGTGTCTGTACTTGCAAAGCAACACAAGCTGTGACTGGGTTGAGATGCACGATGCACTAATGAATTGCCTGGTGCAGGGTTAATCTGTTTGTAACCACTGCAGGAAGGCACTGTCAGGTATTATTGCAAGCTCTTTGGAGCAGATGCTGCCTTTTTTGGATGTATAGGGCTTAGGAGGACAAGGTCTATTACAGGCGATACAGATGCACACTTCTATTCATTAGCAGTGTCTAAAAATCATCTCTGCCTGAGCAGTGTGAAGTCAGTGTTGTGATGCAGAAATGAGGGCCACAGGAGAGCAAGGGACATCTCCCGCTGTGAGGTTTGGTCCCTGTGTCATACAGAGCACATGTTGTCCAACCCCCGCAGCAGTAACAACACACAACCAGGCAAAACCAAGAGCAATGTGCTATTTTGCATTCGGGCTGCAGTACAGTGTGTCCTGTCACATCCCACGCAAATGCACACACATGTTCTCCCAACAGCACATCTGCCTACAAAAGCAAACACCTCTGTAGTCACTGAATCAGCTACAAACACTTCTGCATATGGAAAAACACTCAGGGACAGTGGCTTCAAAAGGTGAGCAAGAAGAAAATAAAGCAGCTACAGAAGCTCCTCCACATCAAACACTGATGGAGTGAGACATTGTAGTCAGCAGCAGTTCCCATCTCCTTTTTTTGCAGTTTATTTATGAAATCTGGGGATGAAAGCAGGGTCCGATACGGGATGCGCAGCACAATCCACACAGGTAAAACCAGATGGTGGCAGTTAACACAGGCAAACAGCAACAAGCAACACAGAAATATATATAAACTCATGTTTTATAGGAATTCATCAGAGATTCATGTAGGCACAAAAAGGACAGATCTTCAAGGGGGCTAAAGCAAAAAGCAACATAGATTTTTTGGTCTCTTGCTGTTAACTGCTATGAAATTACACTGGTTTATACCATTCAGTTCTTTATTTCCTCTCTGGAGGTGCTGCCACGTGGAAGCAAAGCTGATTAGCAGGCTCTTCTGAGCCTGTGAATTTAAACCTGCTCTCTGATTAAAATGCCGCTGCACTTCGCTCTCCCTCTGCCTCAGTCTCTGGTCATATTGATGCTGCACCAAGACAAAACGTGCGCTCGTCTTTCATAAAGAATTGCATCTCCTCTTCAGCCCAGCACCATGTTACTGGTGAGCAGTTCCCACCTTCCATCATGCAAAGTGAAATGATTAAAAGAGAATTACTGGAATTCCCTACATCTCCATCAGAGATCAGGCTTGGTCATTTGGAAAATAAGTAATGAATATAATTTGTTAATGTCACCGTTAAGTGATGAATTTTTTTATGCTTAACACACCAGGCCTATTTTCTCTTCATTTCCACGTTTGTTTTTTGAACCTGCTAATTTAATTAAATCTCTACTGTTGAGGAGCTATTAAAGGTGACCAACCGTGCAAGATACCTGCTGTTGTGCACCAGATAATTAAAGTGAATGGGAGGCAGCTTGGGGGAGAGAGGTGCAGGTCCCTGCGTTGTACCAGGGTAACACCTGTGTTTATGGGGTTATGCCTCTGCAGAAGGAGTTATGGGATATTTTAAGACATTGCACAGGATATTCCAATCCCCTCCTGGTCCTAGGGCAATGCTCTGAAAATGCACCTTGGATTGTTTTGGCCTTAAATACAACTCCCTGCAGCTTTTTTGTTTAATATGCAAGATCATTAAGTGTCTCGCTATATGCTAAGGGCTTTTTATCTTCCCATCCAAAGGAAAACATCTGGAATGAACCAGAAATGTAAATGTATGTCCTTTGCTAGCGTTACACATTGCTGAAAGAGAAAAGTGGCCAGTGCTCTATCTCTATACTGATTCATAGATGGTGGCAAATGCCCTGTGGGGGTGGTTACATCAATGGAAGCAGAGCAACAGGCAGCGCAGAAGTAAACCCATTTGGGCTGCCGCACTGTGGCAAGATATTGCTGCTCGGCTAGAGAAGCTCGTGGTAAAAGTACGTCATGCAGATGCTCACGTACCCAAGAGT
>VYZV01007776.1:61949-78515 GCA_013401275.1 Pandion haliaetus | reverse complement strand
GTTTGTTTTTTTTTTTTTTTTTTTCAGGGCTATCTAGTGCCCTAGACAGCTTTGCTCAGAGCCAGTCCCAGATAATACCATCACTAGTTCTCTCTTCCCATACAGTCCACAAGACTTACAGATTTACTGAGATTCCATTTGGCTGGAAGGTCATTATGCGGTGTTTCCCATAGTTTCCCGTAGCTCCCATATAGGACACGTTCCAGGCAACAGATAAAAACATCTGTACCACCCTTTGTTTTTAAATTCCTTGATATTGCCATAAAAAAAAAGAAAAGGGAAATCTGTGAGAAGCTTCAAAAATTCAGTATTAACCTAGAGAAAAGAAATTTAGTTCTGGAAGCACCAAATCAATAAAATAAGCTTCCCAGGTGGGGTGGGGGAAGCACAGAGCTCTGAAGCCCAATAGGTAATGAAGGAACACTTGCATTTTGATCGGGGCAGACCAAAGAAACCATATTTACGGCTTTTCAAGACAGAGACTTTCGTAGACTCTATTCCATTCTGTTGGTATGCAGAGAATGTTGGTAGAAAGACATCCAAAGTGTCTCATCCTCAAAATCTGCAAGATGCTTTCAATCAGATCTGGATACTGAAGCCACCTCTGCTTGAATGTTAAAAAGTGGCAAGAGAGAATTCTCCTATCCATTCCTGGCCATTTCATATTCAAGCTTATCTCATAGCTAACAACTTCTTTTCCATTCTTTACTACCTCCTAAACTTGTTATATTGCTTCAATTCCTACCCTCACTCTTTTTAGACCTTCTGATTTGTTAGTTTCTAGACCTGCAAATCCCCTTCTCCAGTCACCATCTTCTCAGAAATCACTTTTCCTTCAAACATTTCTCACCCTTCCTCCTACAAGCAGCTGTGCTGTATGTCATCATCTAGGCATGATTTAGACTGGAGGCTCTATAGAGCAAAGAACAGGTCTTTCTTACGTTTGTGAATCCTTCTCTAACTTTATGCTGCTGTATAAATGTTTAATAGGTACTAATGCATTTGCTGGAACAAGCTGTGTGCTAATATTCAGTGAGACTGTTTGGATACAATCCTTGCTGTCAGAAACTTCTGGAATTAAAAAAAAGTGTAGTTGCTTGGTGACACTGCAGTTTCAAAGCTAAAGGATGCAACAGTTGAAGTGGTCTAACAAAACATCATAGCACTGGAAATGGCCCTATCTACTCTTTCCATGTTTGAATCAGGATAGTTTGGGAGCTCAGCACTATGGTTGTGGGGCTGCACTAAGCTACAACCACTGTGCCTTATCTCCTTTATGTTACCTATCTCCAGACCCCCATGTTAAGAAAATTTTAAACAAGTATTTCAAAACTCAGCTTTCTGTTTAATGTTGGCTGAAGAGCCTAGAATGGTTGTGTCCATTTTTCACACCACTCTTGGCATGATTTTCTCTGGGTTTGAGCATATCATGTCCTGTGTAGAATTAATTGTGAAATAGAAACCCCAGTGGCAGATGGGATGCATAGTTTTTATTTCAGGGACCAAATATGAGCTGTGTGACTTATCACTGACACCACAGAAACAGTGAATGCTCAAGCAAACAGGGAACGTATGATGTCTTAGCCTCAGGGCCAGTGAATAAAATATGGTGACGCTAATGAAGAAAATCCAACAGGGCAGCAGGAGTGTCAGGCCTTCATGTCATCTAGCCTCAGGTTAATGCTCAGGGAGACAAACAAACCACATCAGAAATTTCCACAACCTGTACAAACAGAAATCTTCAGTTTGTTCTCTCTCTATCAGGTCGCTCCTAATGGTGAAGCTGGTGATGACAAGTCTTATCCCATAATCTCAACAATTTGTGCACCGTTGGCATGAAATCCAGGGATATAAAGAATCGCTGTTGAGGCATGTTCTTAGGGGCTCTGAAACAAGGAGTACTGGATGGTGCCCATCCAGCCATCTACCTCCAACACTGCATCCTAGGTTCAGGATCTCCTTCCTATTAATTTTAATACAGTTTCACTAACAGCACTCTTGATATTTTATCCTTGAAAGAGATTTGACTATGTGATGAATTGAGAAGGTTTTCACAATTGTCAGTGTGCATTAGGAAAGAAAAGGAGCTATATCCAATGGAAGCAAGTCTAAAATGAAGCAAAAGACAACTCTATTAGGAAAATTCCTGTAACAGTGAAATCTATTGGATTTTATACAGCTTCTTCAGCAGCATGAGAAATACTCCACCCTTCAGTCATTTAAATGTAGATTGGACCAAGCAGTACAAAAATATATCGTAGGGAACACAGCTATAGCAGCATGGCAGTAAAACAGATGAGCTAATAACTCTCTTTTCTCTCCTTTTCAGGATCATGCATGACAAGATTTCAGTACTAGTCAAAATTTATTTACCTGCAACCAACACAATTTTCAGAGTTCAGATTTGGTATAAATTAATATCTCTCTGGGAGGAAAGATGTGCACCATTTATCAAGTGAGAAGTATTACAGTTCCGAAGGAGGGGCAGGGAGAAGCAAGGCTACTTAGTGCAAACGGGTTAGGGACAAAGACTTTCAGAAAGATCAGAACAGAAACACTTTAGAAACTCTGTCCCCATATGACTGGAAGCTGAACCCTTTACAGAAATTCCCACTCACTTGCAAGTGCTCAGCTCCCGAAAAAAAAAACCACCACCAAAACCTGGCCACAGCTCTCCATATATTGTAACTGGCATCAGGAACACTTCCCCTGAAGATACAATAATATTCATGAACTCTTCAGCTCTTCAAATATCAGAGCTCACGTGTGAGAGAATTTTCACATGAAAGCTGTGTTCCACAAGGCCAAACTACTTAGTAGAATCCAACTAAAATAGAGAGGGGACCTTTAAACAGGTTAAGTTAAAACCACACTCTTTTTCCACCTGATCAGAGACCAGCAAAAAAACTCAAACGACTTTTAAGCAGAAAAACGTAAACCTCTTGGTGAAGTCCTCATTGTTTGCGCAACATTATTTTCAAATTAAAATAACTGTTGTATCACCAGCCTGACAAGTGGTACAATGCCTTCGAGCTTAATGCAAACTAATTCGAAGCAGAGAAGATAGAGATCTGTTCATTGTTTTATTTTGCCTCTAAAGAACACAGATTCAAGTACTCAAATAAATAATCAAAAGAATAGTTAACTGAGCAATTAATCTTACATGATCAATTCAGAGATCACAGCTTGTAGGAACTCCAAACCTGTTGCTGAGAGTATGCCCCCAACACATGCATTGGTTTTGTCAAGGAATCCAGACCTAATTCACAAAAATGTATTTCTGTAGAAACTATAAAACTTCTTTCATAGCCATTTTTCTTTGTCTCTAGTTCCTTTAAAATGTAACAAGCTCTGACTCAGATATAATTAGAATAATTTGCATTCATTCTACTACTGAACAGATTTATGATACCTTGTATATTCACAGAAGAGTCACATCTTCAAAAGGTTTCAAGGATGAACTGCTAAGCCTCGGGGACTAAGAAGCCCTTTAAGATTGGGGTCAAGCTAGGCATTTAGATTCAAAAATAATAAATAAATCCATCCGGAGACAAAGGCCTATTGTATACTACTCTTCCAGGAAAACCCATGGGTGGCTGAGAATTACTTGGGAAAACTTTGTGTTCTGAATCATTCTCAGTTTTTTCTTTCACACTGAAAAGAGGGGTCTATGGAGAGAGAAAAGCATTGGTGAGTTCACAAAGGGTCAGCGAATATCTTGGCTTTCTAAATGCAGAGCTAGAAAAGGTTCATGGTGCTTGGGACACTGAAAGAGAAAACCAGCCCCTGCCCTGCCCATGGCTCACTGAGAACCTGGGACACCATCAGCTCCAGCTACAAGGGTGCAGTGGTACATTTAGAAGGTACGGCGTGGAGTACAAATTGCAGCAGTCAAAGCTTATGTGGTGTGATAGTTCAAAGGAACCACTTCACACCCTCTGCTCAAAAGGAAGAAAAACCAAAAAAAAACACCAACCAAAAAAATTAGTCCCACTGTTCCTCATCATACACTGCTTTCTCTGCCACCAGGCAGACACTGTCAAGCTGACATGTAGAGTTCATTAGAAATTAGAATTTCACTCAGGAATTTTGCTTTATTTTATATATATAGAAATTAATCACTAGGCTACATAGTTCCTTGCATTAGTTCAGAAAAAACATAGAAATATCATGTTACATTATGGGCTTCTACAGCAACATTTATAGAAAAACACTATTCTTTATTCTTAGCTCTGCAATCATATGTTAACAATTATTGCCACAAAAGCTATTTCAGTTCTTCCAAGTTATACAGCAAACTAGACAGCAAGGACAGCTTTGAACCTTTGAACATCAGGTTCTTATTTACTATGTTATCCTATTTTTAGGTCAAAATCTTACACATCTGCTGAAAGCACTTTCTCTACATCAAGCAATTATCCTGGTAGAACTGCTTCAGGTACCAAGCTGCTGAGAAGGAGCAGTACAACCTTGATTCAGCACTTAATAGAAAGCAAGACCTTCTCACAGAAGGCTAGAAAGACTCACAGACAGCAAGGGAAGGACACAGTGCTTCCATTATGCCATGTTATATGCCCAGGAGTGATAACTGAGTTAGGGTATAACCTTGGGGAATCATATTAAATAACAGACACTGACCATGATGTTGAAGTCAGTATAGACCTGCTATTAAATAGCTCTGTTCTTGTTCTGGAGCCTCTGAAACCAACTGTTTATCCATCACCAGGCAGTCCCATCTAGAACATCACTTGCAACAGTCAGTACGAGCAGGATGGCCACTGTTGTACACATTAACCTGAATTCTCAAGCTTAGTTCTGATTCAGTGCAACTTTCTGGAGAAGACCTTTGCATTGTGTTTAAAATACGGCATTCAAAAATCAAGGAAGTAGTCTTCTGCCAATAGCTTTGAAACTCACTTTTCTGAAAGTTTCCATGCTGCATTTGAGATGAATATTGGGGAGAGTAACAGTGTGCAAAGTACATACCTTTGGCAGAGCTTGGAGAAAGAGAAGCCACAGCTCTACAGGTATGTTCTGGACGACTCCTGGAAAAGAAAAAAGCAGCACGTGTTATAGAACACAATAATCTAATGTAGCTAAATGGACTATAAAATATTCTTGCAGTCTAAAATAAAAGAAACCACCATCCTGGGGTCTGCTAGAAAATTTGACAATTATTTCTAGCCCATCTACTTCAACTAGCATTGTTATCTTTTAAAGCTAAGAGTCACCATTTGTCTATGAATCAGCTTTTATAAGGCAAGAGCCTCCACGTCTGTATGAAACCCAAGACAACATCAGCTGTGTTTATTATTCTGTAAAGAGAAACAGTGCCAAACTTCCTGCAACACCCACTTTAGCTGCTGAAATCCAGAGAACTGAATGTGCTGCTGTTAGCATTTGGAGACAGGAATATGTTTGGATCTAATACATCAGACACAGGCTCGCTTGGTGACAAGTACTACATTCCATAACAGGTTAAAATAGAGCTAAATATGAAAACACTGTATGTAACTCATACAGAGTAACTTCTACTTGTTATCTTTGAATTTTTTCAAGAGTGTTCTAAACATTCTAAAAATACCATGGAAGTTGTTAAATAGTTAAATTCTCCTATCTTGTCACATATATGACAGCTTGATTGGTGTATCCAAATGTTCTAATGCTACTCTTACTATGTTGTGTTTAATACAAAGTTACATGAGTCAGGACTAGGACACAAGTTCTCATGTACAGAGAAGTCTGTTTTACAACTTTGGCCATCACTATTTAGTGAGGTGTCTTCCTCCTTACCAAGGACACAGCCTGTGGATACCTATATATAGGGATACAGTGGGTGTGCCACAGAGCCAGTTCCCTCCTGTGGACATTATGCTGCTGCTTCTCCATCTTGCAGTCTCTCAGGGAAGTGCCTCCTGCTGCCTGAGAAGGTTGGCCTTTGCCTATCTCTTCTTCCAGGTCTCCCTAAGAATCAACTGGGAGCAGAGCTACACAGAAAGACAGCTCTGCAAAAGCTATTTAGAGTATTTCAATGAGACCTAAGCCCTCTAGAAGATCTGGTTTTGGGATCTCTGAAGGTTAAATCTAGGGGTTTCTCACCTCATAAAGGCCATATAATGGGAACTCAAGTGCCAATCTCCCCACCTGCAACAGGCACTCTACATGTTTTCAAGAACAGGCAATAGCAGCTGGGAAATTCATTCTCTGCTGCTGCCACCAAGGACAAGTGATCAGAAACACCAGCGAGCAGCAGAATTCAACTCATACTCTCCCAGTCCAGTGTGATTGACACAAGCAGGGCCCATGCTCCAAGCTGTCTTTCACCCCATGCTACAGAGCTTCCGGATAGGTAGAGCTCACAGTTTTGCATCATCATTGTATTTGGATCCTGATAAAGGAACATTTATGCCTTCTGTATACTCTCAGTGAAAAGCTGTCTATTCTCAATTCAGAAGAAGGTGCTTCTTTGTTTGCTTCTCAAATGGTAGATCAGCAGATACCTCTGGATGGGGAAAAGACACCAGCTTCACTATAGGCACTATAGGATAAGAATTATTCATTCAGCTGGATATATCATGTCCAAACTTCCCTTTCTCATCCTGGAAGTTCTATGTGTGAGTCAGGACAGCTGTAGTCCTGAAGCAGGAGGGAAAACCCCAACATCTCTCCAACACACCTTCTGTCACCGGGAAGGGCTCCTGCCTACACTGGCAGGTAACCCCTTACATGAAATATTAGTCCATCACCGTGTGCAGTAGAAGCCCTTCTGGGAAGCTGCTCTACTCTAGATGCAGAGCACACCAAGGCTTTTCTATCCTACTGTTCCTTTCTCAGTCACAAGATTTATGCACTTGTTGATATGTTCCTGTGGGTACTCCAGTCAGTACTCCAGTCAGGGAGGAATTTTTCCCTTCCCACAATGTTGCTCTGGGGAGTAAGTAAAATTGCCATCAACTTTCCTCCCTCTACCTCCCTCTCAGAAAACAAGCCTCCTCACCAGCTACTTGAACCCAGAAGTAAGGACTAGGGCTCTAGAACACCTCATCCCTCTTGAGCCCACCTCCTCAGGTTTTGAGCCTCATTGACCTCAAGAGTCAATAAATCAAGCCCACCACACTGGCTAGTGCAACCCATAAACACGCCATAACACTGGGTATACCAATCAGATACCATGTGGTACAATTCATACCCTAAAGCCCCTTTCACTAGCAGAGACATTTTGCTGCATGCCTGACCCAGCTGTCTGTCTTCCTGTGGCATTCAACTCTTAATTCCTCACTTACAGTCTGAAAAGCCGGAAGAGTAACACTGGCCTACTCAATTTGCGTGCTATGATGTGCTGACATCCCTACAGAGGAACTCTAATAAAGAAAAGAGAGGGGCACACTAGCAATGGCACAGCTGTATCTTCCCTTTCTATCCTATACTTACTCCAGATCAAATCCTCCATCCAATGCCTACCTCATGCTCTAATGCTGGTGCTGTTATGGAAAATACAGAGGTTAACATTTTTTCTTCCCCTGTATTAATTTATGAGGGGCAAATGCTGACTACAGGTTTCCTGTAATGTGTCAAACTTGGATTGTTTACCTGCACAAAAGCTTTTTGACTCAAATCATGCCCTACCCTTAGCCACATTGCACAAACAAATGCCTCTGAAAATAGAAACAAAACAAAACAAAAAGTCAGACCTCTTTCAAAAAACAGTCCTGGATGTTTTTTGCTAGAATGTAGAGTCAAAGGCTGAGAACAGTGAGATACATATACCCTGATTCCAGCAACATTGCTCAAGGAAAATCATGGACTTGCCATATACCACAAGGCAGCAAAACGCCTGAGTATACTGGAGCAAGCATTATTACGAATAGCAGTAATAGTATATGTTGCCATTAGATAAGTAACTCTGGCATGAGCCGTTCTTATCTGATGTTACTTCAGAGCACCAAAGGACTGTTGTTTCCATTGATTTGCAATGGAGGAGAAATTCTTTGAGAGTCCAATTAAGTGCAATCACTAACACATGCTTCCTACGGATATCCCTGAGGATCAGGCACACATTGCAACTACATTCCTAACATATAGAAAGGCAGTAAAAGTGAAATGAAATGCTTTTAAACTGCTGATTTACAGCTTGAAGAAACAGTATCCAGGATGCCAGCCGCTCCCTGCAAAATGGTCTGGTGAGGGCAAAATATGCACAGATTTCCTTTCTGGCAAGCACAATGGTCTAACTTTTGGTTAGGTGGCAGCCACACAGCTCCCAAACAGCTTGAGCAAGATGAGAGTATGGTATCTGAATTATTAACTTTCAAATTAAGTAGTATGCAAAATGTACAGAACATATGTTCTGACTGAGGCAGTATTTTAGGGCTCAAGTAAATTTTCTAAATTACTTACAAGTGTGAAATGTTTGGATATCCAGGTAGGAGCAGCAAAAGTACATCTCCTAGATACCATCAATAGAGATGCTGCGATACTGGAAGTTGCTGGAGGTAGAAGGAGATATTCTGGGCAACCTTCCCTGCATCTCATGCAGAAATCTCATTCATAACTATTCCAAAACTCCTTGCCTCCTCCCAAACCACTCTTTGCAGTACTTCTTAACTGCTGTTCACCATGAGCTTTTCGCTTTTCACTTTTCACCTGCGCTCTGTTCAACCTCCCTGCTGATAACTCTGCCTTACCTGTTAAGCATTTAAGCAGAAACAAGTTAGAAGACCTGGCAGAGAGAATGTATCTGACAAATCTGGACAGTCTCCTGTATGCAAAACCCAGGAGGATGCTTAAACCAAGATGTTTTGTACCCTAATATGAGCTACTCTGTGACAAAGGGTAAGAACATTTCCCTGTTCTTCTTTGATTTTGATGGAGTGAACATTGTCCTGAATTTTCTGCTTCGAGTGTCAACTGCTGAATGTCTGTCCCTCTCTAACCACATCATATCTTCAGGTGGACAATGTGTCTCCCTGCCCCTTGTCCTTTCCTTCCCCAGAGCACATGGCTCAGAGATACAGAGGCAGGACTTCAGCAGCGCCCACTCCCACAGGATGCTGAAGACAATGCAGGGATCAGCCAGGCTGCTGGGATGCAGGGATCAGTGCCAGGCTGTTCCAAACTTCACTCTTCATTGTAGCTGCATGCCAGGCCATTTGATCAAGAGTGATCATTCAACTGTAGCATTATTATTAAACAGCTCATTCCTGAATATATCAGGCAAAGTGTTAAGACAACATGGGAACACAGGTTCTTCCAAAATAAGATCTTGCCTTGTGAAACAGGTCCAGTGGGCTCCAGAGAACTTGGTACTATATTGTATTATTTTGAGCATTGTGAAGGCATTTCAAACTTAAGGTTTTACATAGACTCTGGAATGACTGCACTTTTTAAACGCTTTCAGGGAAATGCTATGGTGAGATCCCTGCAATAAGCACTGAAACTTTCTTGAGCTGAACTCTGTAGCTCAAGCATACTGAAAAACAGGATCCATGTGTAAAAAAAGTAATAACTAAAAAAAAAAAAAAATCAGTGCTCACACTATACAGAACCATGTTTATTATAAAACAAAGAGCACGTACATCCATCCTTCTGCCCACAAGAGTCTAACTCAGTCTCAATTCTTGCCTGCAAAAATTAGTCTGGCGTATCAAAGGATGGATGCTGTGCCACTTGAAAGAATGTGAGGGCTGTCATTTTCCACACACCTCCGGTGAAGGAGAAACATGCCCAGTTCTGCAGTGTACAGGATGCATCACAGAGTCCGCATCTACGTCTATAAAACCTGAGTGCGGGGGAGAAGGGAGGAAGGAGAGGGAACAGAACAAAGTGTCACTGCCTCTTCCATTTTGGAGCACTTGTCCCTTTTCATCATGACTGAAAGTAGTCCCTGTGCAACGTTCTGAAGGTTTAACTCACAGTATACAATGAAATCAAATCATTTTCCCCAACTTAGTCACTGACTTTCCATGCCTTTTTAAACAAAAAGCCAGGAAAAGCATCAAGGAGCACAGCAGTGGCAGCAGCGTTGCTGTGGAAAGGTCTTAAAACAAACATGCTTTTGGAAAAAATGACTTAAGTAATGCAAAGAAAGATCGCAAAAGGAAGCTGATGATGAAGGGACACTTTTTTTCTTCCTCTGTAGCCTTATGAGGACTGTAATCCTAGCAACCGGAGTTGTTCAAAAGCATGTGTAGAACAGGGAGAAGAAAGGGTAGCATTGTTATAGTACATAGACATAGGGACTGCAGCAGGAGCCAAATGAGGAGAATACCTTCTGTGCAAGAACGGAAGAGTGAAAGGAAATGGGTAGGTAGGGACAATTGTAGGATTGGTACAGTACAGAAGAGAATCCCCTCCATGTAGGATGCAATTTCTTCCATGGAAAAGATGTTTCATCCATGGAGCTGGATGATGTAACTCCTCTGGAATAGTAACCTTTCAATGTTTGTTAGCTGTGGTTCTGTTACTAGACGGGTGGCAGTTCTTATAATTAGCACTTTATCAGCTAAAAAGTCAAAACATTCCTTGCATCAATCTATTTAGTCTTAGGTCACCTTTATGAGATGGGTTTCAACTAAGAATGAAGGGAGTGTCTGGTGTGAATCATAAATACTTTAAAGGGTTCTCAAAGTATGAATACTCAACACTCTCTGAAAATAAACTTCCTGGAATAAGCTTCTGGGTCACTTCAGATCAGTAAGCCTTTCTGATACCCTGGCCAATTCCCCTCTTTTATAGCTAACAAAATGGAGGTGCACAAAAGGCACCAGACAGCTTCTTTAAAGAAATCTTATTTACAAACCTAAAAGAAGGCAGTTGTTTTTCCACCAGTTGTCAAGTACTTCAGATCTCACTAGGAAAATTACATCCCACCTGCAGAATGCTATAGAACAGTTTGAAAACCTATTAAAAGGCATCTAATAAATCCCACAGGATTTAAAACAAATACTTACAAAAACACCATTGCATTAATCTAGAGCCCACACAAGCTTCTCTATGGACAGATTAAGGAAAGTGGTCTGCTTGTTGACCTGCTTAAGTATGACATGAATTACTCAGTCCACTAGTGTGAAAATACTTTTCCAACTCAATTGCGTCAGGACCAGAAATACATGCAGAGCCCATTTTGTGACTAATGGCATTCTTTTACCACAAATACTTCTATGTGGACTCCTTCTCTACAGCACCAGGTGAGTTCAACCAGGCTGCCACTCTTATGCACCATTTTGTGTGGACTGCTTCAAAGATGCCCATGAAGAAAAGCAAGTCTGCTTTCAATCTGCTTAAGTCAGGTAAGCAGGGATCTGCAGCTAACAAAAAGTCCTAAAGGGTCAACACACAGAAAAGTGTTGAAAAACAATTATTTATACCAACAGTGTATTAATTATTGCCCTGAAAATAATTTCATTAAGCCCGTTTACACATCTAAATATTCACACCATTATCTGGTGCTATCAGAGAAACACCTAAATCATCCAGAAAAGCAAGTTGCAGCAAGGCAAAAATACACCAAAATAAAGTGAAAAAGGATCCCCAGCATTTGATGGAGCTGTGACAAGCATCCAAAAGAAACACATTTCACCATTAAACTTCTTTGTGTTATTTCCAACTGATTTTTGACACTGGAACTGGCTTTTAATAGATGCAAAGGAGATAAATGTCTCATTACCAAAAATAAATCCGTCTGTTAAGGATGACAGAGAGAGGCAGAAGCACTGCACTGCCTATTATGGTATTGAGCAACAGATTTCACTCTCTCTGCTATATGCCCATTAATTAAAAATCTGACAAGCTTTTCCAAAGAATTTCTGAGCTTCTTTGGTCCTTTCTAATTCCTCCATAATTCTTTGTATATATAAACATGTCAGGCCTGGAAAGAAGTGGAACATGCACATAATTTACCACAGAGCTCTTTTTCTATTCAAATACAAATACTGGTAAGGAAACAATAACAGACAAAAGGGGAATAATGCAAGAAATTAATGCAATGAGACAAATGTGCCTGCAATTCCCCGTCCAGTCACCAGATGAAGTTGCTTAAAACACCAGCACCAACATGTTTTTCTGCCTTTTTGACCACAGAGACCTCCTATGTCCGTGCCAGGACTAGATGCATCAGCTCCCAGTGAGCTAAATCACTTTGCATTACAGCCTCTGTTTGATGAACATGTAAGACACTACTTTAATAGGAAATGGTAGCTTGCTTTAACGTTAACAGTGTGTCGCACACAGCCATAACGCAGTGAGGCCTTTGTTCTCTTTGCAATGTGTTGCCTTTGTAAAATTCCCTCCCTACAGTCAGGCAAAGTAGCCATTTTATTCTCACAATTGATATAACATGGACAGACCTCTCGCTCTGTCACACACACACATGTGCACACACACACACTCTCATAGTTAGCCATACTCACAGATTTTTGCCTTTTCTTCCTGTTCTCCTTTGATGAGATAAAGATCACCCCGCAAAGCAAAACCGCGCATCTGTGCAATCAGAACAGTTTCTGTTCTGTTGTTCTACTTTAAATAAAACAGCCTGGAAAAAATTCCTCTGGGATATTGCTGCTTATGAGGTTCAAAGCTAGATACACATGTAAAAACTGAAGCATAGAAGGCCTTCCACCATATCATACAGAAAATGTGATCCTGTGTTTTACTCAGCTGTTCATCTGTTCTCTAAAGCAAATCCAGTTAAAGCAATTCTTCACTGGCATGCGGGAGGGCTAGATAGCCTAATAGGTCTCTTCCACCTCTAAGCAATTCATGCCTTGCATGGCTTGTTTTTATTGACTTATCTTACTGGCTGTTTGTGGGCAGAAGCACGTGCCTCATGCAAATGCCAAGACCTCTCTTGCTTTAGGATGCTATTGCACAAATGCAAGCAATTGGAATTAAAACAGAAAACAAAATTTTATTTCTGAAATTTTAAGTCCGTATTATCATGCATAGTTTTTACATATACAGAGAGAAGCTTCAGCAATACCACCCCACAAACATTACATTAACCCATCTAGCCCTTCCAGTTCAGGGTCATAGGCTTTACTGCTCCTGCTTCACCACAGCCGATATCTCAGCTGCTCTGCAAAGATTAGAGCTTTAACACCTTGAGCTGGAATTCCCGGTGCACTGAGGCAGAAGTCTCGACACCTGAGACAACCAGCAAGACAGAATAAATACGTGTTCTGAATACATCAAACTGTTAAGAGTGAAAGACTCCTCTTCATCAAAACCATTTCCTTTGTGCACCTTTTTAACTCAGCAGAGACTGGTGGTGACATTTCAAGGCAGAAGAAAACACTGCATTTGCAGCCTTAGCTGATAAGGTCCTCAGCTAATACAAATTGGGGGTGGCTATGTGTCTTCATAACCCAAGAGGAACCTCAATTCTGAGTATGCCTTAAGAAGTTACTGTAGCATCAATATCAAATCACAACATTTATTAACATTGCCTTTCTGAGCAAGCAATGAAACTTCCACGTCCAAGCGAAAGTACAGAGGGGTGGGGGGGTAACCAACCTCTTACCTTGAAAAAACTTATTATACGTTTCAGCACTAATTCACCACATGAGATTCTTCCCCTAAGTCTATTGCCTGGAAAGGAGAAGCAGCCCAGGTGAGAGCACTTAAGAAACAGAGGAGTCCCAATTTCTAACTTTTAACCATGTTAAAATGACCAAGCAAGCTGTAGTTTTAGAAGTTAAGCAGAAAAACTTAACTACAGGAAAGGAAAGTCTGCTTTCACTGCCTGGAAATGTTCCTGATTTTTTCAGTGGGAACATTCAGTAGTACGTGTTAATATTTAACTCTGTGTTCTTCCAGTATTACACCAGTCTTCCTCCAGGGATGCAGAGGAAGACTGTGGCATAGCTGAACTGTTGAACTGTTACTGTCCTTTAAAAGAGAAGTGATCACCACAGAAAAGAGAAAACGGCAACAGAAAATACAAGAAAAAGGAGAAAAGTTTCTGAAAAGAAACTTTCTGTATCACACATCACAAGAACATCTTAATGAATCAGCAATTCACATAGACAGTAAGTGATGAAAAAGATGTTAACAAAAATCATAAAACTGTCCTCCTTACAGCTGTTCGGAGAGCAACAGTACTGCTTTAATTGGTCATTTCGTCTTTCTGACAGTGCAATGGGTCAATCTCAAGAAAACCTTCAAAAGTTGGCCAGTGAACACCTGCTTTTATATATGGCATTGCTGCTCCAGCTGCAAGGGCAAACATAACAAGCTCAGTCAGCAATGTCTTGGCCACCCTACTGCAAGTTGTTCTTACAGTCTAGTTTTCTCTTATCTTGTTATGAGACACTCCTTCCTTCTGCCTGCCCAATTTTCTTCCCGAATGTTTTCCAAGTCCATTTCCTTGTTTTTTTGAGTTAGCTAGAAACAAGACTTTCAAATTAAATGCTGAAAGGAATCCTGCCCACACTCACAGTGAGACATAAGGAGGAAACAACTGGGTGTTCAGAGATGGTAGCTCCTGTTGCCCTCCAGTGAACATGCACTCCACATCCTCCCTTGTGCCAGAGCACAGGGGCATAGGATAGTCACAGCCGCGTTCTTCAAACACATTGGGCAAGAGGACACAGTCCTGACATTTGTAATGGAAATCACTGGTACCTAGGCGTGACCCCCATCTTTGAAAGGAGAGACATGCTGGTTTGGTGCTTTGAAGACTCTGGACAGAAAAAGCCTTTAAAGTTAGAAAACACAATGAGTGAATAAAAGTTGGCATGTATTTCCAGATGCCAGCCTCACTGTAATGAGATGCAGAAGGAAAGTGGATACTCCTACAGACAGTAAAAACACCATTGTATCGGTGCCTTCTATCCCCCACCATTCTATTCAGCATCTTTAAGTGAGAGGTATTCTTCAGCCTTTCACACTTGACCTCTTAATTAAAGCATGGTAAAATTAACATCTCAGACACGATAGATCCTTTACCCACCTACATCAGTAATTAAACTAATTCTCAAGGGAGCAAGAACATTTGTTATGTGTAATGTAACTTCAGCTGGGGTATTCCAAAGAAGGAAAAAGAGCTGATGTAACAAATGCAGCCATTTCTATTTTAAGGGCGCTATTGCAAATGAAAGAACACCTGTGACAGCTTGAGGCAGCCCCAGACAAATGAAATCTTTTGTGTCACCCGGGGATAGTACATTGCCTATGGCCTCCCCATCTCCAGCTGCGATATTGAATAACTAAGTGGTGAAGCAGATGCACTTTATGCCTTCTCTGACTCTAGATGTTAGCACAATAATCCGCTTACAAAACCGATGGAACTATACCTTATAGTAATGTCATATTAGTCCTACATGAAAAGCAGGATAGGTCAAAGTAGGTCTCAGGTCTTTCTTATGGGTAATACAGTCTCTCTGTTTTGCATTTGTGAAAATCCTAGGACACCTTGACTCATGACTGAGACAATTCTAGACTCTATCACAGTACAAATAATTGAATAATCATATAGAAAGAGTTTATGTAATTAAAGATGAAAAAGACACCCCATCAGAGTGGCAGAATTTAATATTCTCTTCATGCTGGTGTATAAAGGACCAAGCAATAAAAAGAGGTCCAAGAAAGTAACTAAAAACGTATATGGAACCAAGGAGGTATAGAGGATACTTGAAGAGCTACAACAGCACAGAACACAAACCCCATTCATGTAGGAAACATGACTGATTGCTGACATCTTCTTAGATGCAAGTTTGAGGGCTTGAGTTTGTGCTTGAGCCTGAAGGCATGAAAAACATTATTTGAGTTGTCAAATCTGGTACTTTTTCAAAGGGCCTATTTACTCGGCCAAGGAATAACTGTTGAGAATCATGGCCCAGCAAAGGCCTGTTCCCCTGCTCAGTGACTAGGTAACCTTTTCTAAGGATTTGTCTTAAGCTGTATACAGGCAATCCAGTCCTCACTGAGCTTCAGAGAGTCCTCCCAGACGTCTCTTCCACTCAGGGTTTAAATGCATAGTGTCCAGATTATAAGCAGCCAGCGTGCACATGACATGCTGTCTCTCCCCAAAATACAGTCAAATCCACACCAGGTAAGGTCAAAATTTCCCCAGTCCTTCCTTCTTGTATTACTAAGCAAGTAAACAAACTGTATAGACTACAGTCTAAAGCCTCGTCCTCAAGTTTAGTTGAACCCATGATTCATCCACTCGGAGCTACGCAGCTACAACTGACTGCCTGTCAGAAAAACAATACAAAACACAACACACCAATCTATTATTTCAGAGAGAAAGAGAGCAGAACCCATTCCCAACTCTCACACCTATGGTAGAATTAGTAAATCACCTGCAAGAGTTAATCATGACTCATTAAGAGGCATCCCACAGCAGTGTCTATACCTGTTTCTCTGAAGGAAAGAAAGAGAGACCACATAATGTCCTTTTGATACAAGCAATAAGGTTGGCGGGAGAGGTTGCTTTGAGTGGGGGTGCTTGGGTTTTGGTGAGGTTTTCAGGGGCGGGCGTTGTTTTGGTGGGGGTTTGGGGTTTTCTTTTTGTTTTTTGGGTTTTTTTTTGGGGGGGGAAGAAACAAGATCCATTTAATTTACTAC
>VYZV01007776.1:44501-61773 GCA_013401275.1 Pandion haliaetus | reverse complement strand
CACAGGCAATAATGCGTTGGTATCGAGGCTACTCCTTGATTTTTAATATAAAAATCAGGCTACAAAATGATTGTCATAAAATTGGTAATATGACAATGAAAACAGTTAAAAACCAAACTCCAATGGCAAAGATTTTCAAGAATACATTTGCACTTCAGAGTACTTGAAAACAAAACACTTCCCCTAGATGTATTAAAGCTTTCCCTCTCTCCCCCATTCTGCTAAACTGAAAAAAAACCAGGAGCTCTTTCTCACAATGCAGATCCCAACAGCAATCTCCCCAACATGAAGGAGGCCATTGCTTTAGCTGCTTGGAAGTCTATACTACAGTGACTCATTAGCCTCTGTCCGGGGTTTATCAACTGAGTGGCCACCCCTCCAAACCCCGAGGGAAACATCGATTTCTGCCACTGGTATTAAGCATTTGGCTTACTGCAGTCTCATCAAAGACTGAGAAATGGGCTCAGCAAATTTAGCCTTGCATATTTGAGAATTGCTCTATCACTGCCTATCCAAATTTCAGGCACACAAACAAGTAATTGTGGTGGTTGTGAATTCTGCACCATTATCAAAATATTGAGTCCAAGCAAAACACCATGAAGAAAAACATTTAATTTCTGATCTATTTCAAGTAACTTTCCCTTGGCTTATACCACTCTGCATGATTAATCTTTAAAATGTTGCTAAGGAAATGATACAGCTAAAAGATCATTGTTGTAGTAAGTATACACTGAACACCTTATAGCACAGCCAGTTTATTCCAGTTCTACTATGCAAAGCATCAAATAATGAGCACATGACAGCTAAAATAATCAGAGGCATTCAGTTGTGAAGAAACAAGGCCAAAGCAGAACATGAATGTAGGAAGAGAGGATTTTAAACCTTTTATAAACAGATTGTTATCAGCCCAAAATTGACTGGGCAAGTTCCCATCATATCCAGGGTACCATCTGGAAAATGAAGAGAACATTTTTAGAAGTAGTTAAGATAACTTATTATTATATTAACAGCATTAATTGGAGTATATAGCAGCTCAAAAGACCAGATCCTCAACAAGTACAGTGAGAGTACCTTCTGGAGTCAATGGCATTACACCAGTTTATAGTGTAATACCATAATACCAATACTAACACATAATTTTACTTCTCCTCTTTCTGTTTTTATTTGCCAACACCAGAATTTCAAACCCTCAAATACCTGAGTTTCTCTTAGCTATAGATCCTACAAAAGCTTCTGATCTTCATTACAATGGATCCAACACCTTCCCTCTAAATAGTATTACTCTAAAGTTAGAGTGGTGTAATTAAGAATGAGATGCAATATCATTAATACCTGGGGTGTTGTAACTCGTCTAATTCCTTAAATTGTTTCAGGTAAAACAATCTTCAGTACAAACATATCACAGAAGTACTGTACAGCCCGCATGATCCAGATCTTAAACTTGCAGATTTGACTCTTCACCCCAAGCTATGAAAATGCACCAATGAAAAGAACTGACATGCTTCGTTGCCCACCTCAGTGCAGAGTCAATTATTTGTCACTTCAACAAATGTTATTAATTATATGCCAGGATAATGTGGAGTCCTTACATTCACAACACCAGGATACTCAGCTGAGAAAGCTTATATTTGTATGAGCAAGAGATATGAGAAGAAAAGACTACAATAATGTAAGGAAATAAGCCAAATATTTTGTTGACTATAGAAGAATTTTTGAAAGTTTCAGATCTGAAATGACACAGTGAAACTTGTTCTTAAACCTTCTGACACATAACAATAGCCACAGACTATGAGACAGCTTCATAAATAAAAGAACTTCAGTGGTCTGATTAAGACAATACAGATAAAGGTTCACAATTAGCCAGAAGATGACATGCTTTCCATTTATGTACGCACAGGAAACTGCTTCAACTTCACGGGAGGCACCATGGCATAAAGAGCAAAATTAATCTCTCCAGTGTGTCTGGAGGGACTAGTTTCCAGCAGATGCTTCTAAGGTTATGATTTCTGCTAGAAGCATCCCCAAAAATGTTGGAAATGAAAGGAAGAATAATGCTCCAAAACTACACTGCCAAAAATGTCACTGTCTCCATCCAGAGACACTGGAGTGCATTAGATTTGAGGTCACTAGATTCTTTCTGCTCTGTTGGAGAAGGAACAGCGCAAAAGACAGTAAATCATGCACTTGAGAAACTCCCACAAATTCTCTTGGGACAAAAAGGACCTAGGCTGTCCATTGTCACCATATGGTGTGTGACCTCCCTGAAAACTTGGGTCTGAAGGGAAAACATCCTGGACTGAACTGCACAGAGCATTTGAAAAATGTATGAGATAAAGTAATCACTGTGTACAAGGCATAACGTAAGACCTGTAAAGATTCCCTGGACAAGTCTGCTTAGGACTTTATACTAACCTCCACAACTTCAGTTCCACCTGACAGCCACGCTCCTAAGCTGGCTGCTCTGGCTCTATCAGCCTGTGATCCACACAGCCCATTTCTAGAGAGCCCTGACTACCCTCCTCATTCACCAACAACTAGCTCTGCCCCTCATCTTCGCTTACTCTCTTCTGTAATGAAGCCAAATGCCAGAGGTCTCCTAAGAGACAACTGCAAACTGTCTGTTCTCTACTATCAAGTTGACTGTTACAGCCTGTGCTAGTTTCCCCATACATAAACCCTGCTGTCATGAGAACAGCACAGTCGGAAGATACACAGTGTTCAGGTCCCTGGATAGGGCTGGGGGTCCCACACCAGAGACAAGCTACAGAATGAAGATGATTTTGCTAGTCTCTGGGCATCACAGACACTTATACTTTTGGTGGGCTTGGGTTTAGAGGACAGATGGACTTTTGTTCAGTTGTTTTACGTAGTGCTAAACTAAGTCAGGTCAAGGGCACTACATTCAGTTCAACCCTATTATGTAAAGGACAAATCATGTTCCACACAAAGGGACAGGGCATTCAGGAGCAGCTACAGCACAGAGGTACAACGTTCCTTCAGATTACATTTCTGAAGATCAAAGAAGAGGGAATTGTAGGTACATACACTGTTCAGTCATTACTGCAACCGTCAAGCGTAGGACACCATTCGCTTTACTATCTCAGGTATGGATAGCAGTGTAGCCACAACCACAGACAGCTCAGAGAAAGCCAGCAGTCCAGGCTGAAAAGTAGAGTGAAATCTCAAGAAGTTAGTCTATTCGGAGAGCCTAGTACCTGACCTGGTATCTGACCTAACTCCACACAGGAGGGGGTGTAATGGGAAGACAGAGGCAACATACATACTTTGTTTCACCTCTTGCTCCTTGTTTTCTGAATCTCCTTCATCTCTTCCCAAATAAAAAAATCAGGGGGGAAAAAAAAGTAAGTTTCTTACTACACCTCATCCTTGGAATGACGCTTAGATGACATTACACTGAATGCTTGTGATTATATGCTAATAACACGATTAGATCCCAGCTAATCATCACTTCAAGACAGCAAAATTGTCCACCTTTCCTAGCAGAGACAAGAGCTTAGGGACTCTCTGCAATTTACAGTTTCCTTGTTACTCTGAGGCTGCTAGAAGATGAAAATTATGGTTGCAAAATAGCAGTATTTTTCATTAAAATCCCAAGGAGTTAATTACATAAATACTGTTATACACTGCACTTCACAGTCTCTCCCCAGGAAACTTATTAGGCCCTTTTAATGATGCACAAGCATCATTTTATTCCCATGAAAGGGAGGAAATCATGTTCAGTACAGCCACAGATGTCACTGTGAGGTGTTCCTGCACAAAGACAACAGGGATCAACTTCTACACATAACCAGTGGCAGAAACTGGCCTTTATTACAGTTGCATGTCCAATGAAATCAGAAAGGATAAAATATTTCATGAGGACAAGGGCAACGGTGCTCCATTCAAGGGCTTGTCATCACTTCGATTAGAAGCTCATGAATGCAAAGCCTGTTTTCACTCTAGAGATGCAGGCAAAATAGCACCAGCCTCAGCGACGCAAGTGAGAAATAAAACAAAAATGAAGGAGAGAAGGAGGAAAAAATCTCCAAATTTTAAAAAGCAAGGTTGCCATGTAATCATACTTCCACAGCGAGAAAGAAAACACTTCTAGCCTCCTTTAGGGGCTAAGTGTACAGGCTCCAAAGAATGGAGAATGGCTTTTCTTTTTTTCCCAGCTTTGTTTTTCATCCAGGTTACATTTTATTAAGATACAAGGAGGAGCTAAAGGACAGAGGAGCAGAAACAAGTACATTTTCTCCTCCCCAGCCTAATAACTACTGCCTGGTTTCAACCTTCTGGAACGACTGGGTATTACTACATATTCCCTCAGGAATTTAGGACAGCCCTAATTAGTCTATGATAATGAAAGTTACCTTTTTAACTGCTACATCCTTTCTACCACATACTGGAGGCTATTAGAAATTTTCACAAACTAAAGCAAGCAGGGATTTGACTCAGACCAGCTGTGCCTGCATTCCTATTAACCCTAGAGGCCCAGGGCCACCAGCTGGGACTACCAAATAATGCAGGCACGCTGACAGTGAGAGGACACTGGGCACCAATTAAAATACCAGTAGCTATCATCACTGTGAGCACTGAGCTGAGGGAAGGGAAATGCTACTGTAGATAAGGCTGGCAACTTCTATAGATGTTTCCTGGTTTTGCTATGCTATGTTAAAGCTAAATAAGAAATACAACAATAAAGAAAAAGGTGATTTAAGCCTACCATTTTTTAGTGTGAGAAAATAAGAGTCTTCCCCAACTGCACCCACATGCTCGTCTTGAGCATTTTGCGCCTGAACCAAGATATTTAACAAGATCCCTATTTTTATAGCTGAAGAACACAGGAACAGAGCTTCTAATTTAGTTACAGTTCATACCATCACCCAAAACTGTATCATCACACCCACAGGGGCACCTGGAATCAGCCTTCAAGTGTAAAGAAGGTGGTTCCATTTTGCAACATGAAGGATTCCATTACAACTGAAGAGACCATCAAATAAATGGAGGCCACTGACAGCAAGAGAGCGGAAGGTTGCAGTGCCAAAGATCATACTGGTTTTGTTTCCCAAAGGAAAGCTGGGTGACCCTGTGGTGAAGGCTGAAGAGCTGAGTTCAGCTTCCCTGGAAGGAAGCTTTCTGAATAACTTGGACAGGTCATTTAATCTCCTACTGCCACTCCCCATCTAAAATTTAAGGCTAGTATTAATCTTCTATCTTGCAGCAATGCAATACCTGATTCTGCAAAGTGACAGCAACTTAAATCTAAATCAACAGAACAACTTAAGTTGTCCATCTACTTGCCAACACGATGCACACTCTAGAGCAGTGTACAAAAAGGCAATTCTTAAGTGTGAGGAATTTTTCCATCTTGAATAATTTTTTCCTCTTCCTTAGAATGAAGGAGTATGAAATCTTCATTCATTCTTTGCAAAAGGGTGCAGAGCACTCGTCCAGGGCAACTGGGGATTCTGGGAGCCTGGAACCTGCAGCCCAGAGGCAGTTCACTCAGCATCTCCCCAAGGTAGTGACTCCATGACAAGGTATCCCAGCAAATGGACAATCAAAGAACCAGACAGGCGCCCAAACAGGAAATGTGTTTGGTAGTTAGGATCCTGTCAGCATTTTGTCAAAGTTGAGCTATCTCTGAAGCACATTTCAATTTCAGAGAATTTGTGACTTGCTAAAAATATTGCACTGGAATTCTTCCAACACTTTGTAGTCATTGGAACTAAACTGTAACTTGCTTTACTGTGCATCAACATTATCTTAGTTTCAGATAGTATTTCCACGTTTAACATGAAGAGCTCTGATGATCAGAATATTTCTTGGTTTCAAGCACTGGCTGAGAACGTTCACTCTGATGAGGCATATGTGGGGTTTACCCAAACTGGAGTAAAATTTGGGTCATTTGGGTTTTGGGGGTTTTTAAACTGCTATTTTATGTCTTGCTTGGCAGGAGTCCATCAGAGTTAGAATCTTCCTATGTTTTGCTTTGGGATGATCTGAATAAAAGAGGCATTTACTGTTCAATATTTCAAATAAAAAGGCTTCAGCCTTTTCACAGGATGTAAACCACAACTGACTCAGCTATGCCATTAAAAAAAAAGAAAACAACACAAAAAAAACCCCAAACAAGCTTCTTGGATGTTAGAAGGACAACATATTCCCTACAGAAACGTTTAGCATTTTGCCAGATAGATATAACCAAATTTTAATGACAATGAAGAAGCTACTGTAACAGTACAACAAAACACAACATTAAGCAGCATTTATATGCTTTTCCTGACCCCTTAGGACATTACATTTCTGCTGTTTTGACAAAGTATTTTTCCTCTTTATTTAAATCATCACAGAGGTTTGGTGATTTGCCAAGAAACCCGCTGAAGTTTGCTGCAGGAATTTAATATATAAAAAATACCTCCCCTGTGTATCTCCTGACAATATTTGTTTCAGTGTATACTGTTGCACCAAGTATCTGGAACATTACACTTACTCAGAAAGTTCTCAGAGCCTTGATGCCTGAAGTCACCATTCTGTTTTACTTATGTATATTTCGTGGTATGTGTAAGTCAAACAGATCTGATGCATGACTGTAATTAAATGTTCTTCCCATAATGAGACACTGAAAAATGCCATGCAAAATTGATTCTAATAACACAACCATATTTCAACCGATAATTTTATCTGTCTCGTGGCCCTGCACACATTGTAACGTGTACACTCAAAATATACCGCAAATTGAACCAAGATGACAAGATGAGGAAAGACTTCCAAATTAAGTTGTTGTTCGAGGGGTTTTTGGGTCCAGTTTTCTTCTTTTTTTTTTCTTTTCAAACCCACAATACATCCAGCTTCCATTGTTGAGTTAGTACTGCTGAACTGATACAACATATTACTTTAAGAACAACTTTGTTGTTGATGGTTGACAGGTAGATAGATTCAGGATGCAGATGTCAAATAAAGTGAGACTAAATGAATTGGAAGAGGTCTGAGCCAAAACTGGATAAACTGAGGTTCAGTAGCAGCCATTACTACAGTTTAAGAGTGCGGGAAACCGCTCAATAATGTCACAAGGAAGAATTACACAGTATTGTTTTAGGCTAAGTGAAAATTACTTTCCACTTCTTCTCAAGCTTACACTTCATTATATAATTCTTCAGCTAGGCAGATAAACAAATATACTTTCATTTGACCACAGATAAAATGTGTTTGCACTACAACACCTGGTTGAACCGTAAGCTTTTTGGGGCAAGAACTAAATTTACTTTTGTTTAGAGCCTGAGAAACGGAGGCTGTGGTCTTAACTGTGTCCTACCGGCACTACTGTAATACAAATAATAAAATAGTCTCCTGTTCAGTTGCAATTGGGTCACAGCTGCCATACTAAAACCTCTTAGGCTACATACTCTAAGTTATTCACTGCCTAAAGTTATAGCATAACACACTACTCATTGACAGCTACTGATCAAAACTTGAGTAAGTGGTTCTAGAGAAACTGGAAGAACAATACATAAAAGTCGACCAACTAAAGTTCAAAGCAGCTTGATGCATCTATACCTACATCGAATAAGGAGACACCCATATTTTTATAGGAACTTCCTCAAACATGGCACTAGGTAGATTTTACTCCAGTTGAGATGCCAGCCCAGTGTCCTTATTAGTGCTCACTTAGCTTATTTACACCTATTTGTAGAAAGAATCCCTCATAGACACACTCAGCCCAGTCTACAGTGGAAGCAACTGTGCTACAGACTGCTGAGATCCAATACGATGGAGCGCTGAGGGCAGAAACGTACCAATATACTGATGCTCTGACTAGTTCATTAGATACAGTTCCTGACATTCCACAGAAGAAATTCTGACAATGTTAACTTTGGCTGAAACTCGAATTAACAATGGAAACCTGAAATGCATCTAGGTAGTGCTCTTTACAAGGAGACACAATGACAGAACACTTTGCCTAATTAAACTTGCCTGCCTCTTCAGATCCATGGAATCAGATCCAAGAACTTGGAGGTCACTTGCAGGAACAGCTCTACCAGGAGATCTGAATTTGGCTTTATAATGTTTCATCGTGCCATGTAAAATCCATATAAATTACACAGACCTAGCAAAAAGGCTGACAGACAGACAGGCCAGTGATGCAAATGGGTCTTCATCTTTGTTTGGTGCAGTAGTTAAAACATAGCTTCAGTTTTTCTTCCTAACTATGAGGTGCTATATCCATCAAATGTAGGTACATGGAAATAGGAGATACAATACCCTTTCAACCTTACCGCCCTTTGTAGACATCCAGGCTGCAGTAAAAGACAGTTTATCATTTTGGTTTTAGTAGTCACAGAGCAGTTAAATTAAATGATCTGGGGAAAACAGGTCTTGGAGAAGGCTGTGAGCTACTGAGAAAATTAGCCTCTTTAACTTTGTCTCTACAGAGAAGGGATCATGGACTTTACGATAACAAATAATGTTAAATACCACTTCCTGAGTGTGGATCTTGTTCTTGGCACTACACAAAGAATAATATCCACAGATCTTCATGACAATAGGGGTTTTTTTTTTTGGTGGTGGTGGTGATCTTTTTTAAAAGCTGTTTTTTCCATGATACGCACATTTCCCACAGCTCACACTGAGGTATCTGATCAGGCTTTAGACTCTTATCTTACAGTCCCTGTCTCTTGTTAGTGCGTTCGTGTCTGGGAATAGTGCTACAAAAAGCACTGAAAAGAGGAAGACATTGCAAAGGAACTTCTGTGAAAAGCAATTTTGCTTTAAGTGTTTTAAATCTAAATGGCTTTTCATTCTGATTCCCCAACAAGTCATTTTAGTTCACTTTTAATGAAAAAAACCAACTGTTTAAGGTAGATTATTATAGATGAATTGCTACTGCCAATGAACCATTTGAGCTCTCAATAGGAAACCATAATGCCTGCCAAACAAACAAACATAATATTTAGGACACTTGAAGCATGATATCAAATGGACAGATTGTTACACTGTACAGATCACCTCACCCAGCAGACACACACAGGAGTTACTCTGTTCTCAAGCTGCAATGTCATTTACCAAAATACTTTGTTTGTCCGAGCATTAAATATCCTATTTGTGAGGACTCTGGACTAATTCAAGATCCCTACCCACAGGCAACTTGATGCCTGTTAAGTAGTGAACCAGACTAGTTAGACCACAGCACAAGCTTTTGTTGCACACAGAAGAGAAAGACCATCTTGAGGGACACATACATTTGAGGATTTAGGCATTAAAGATGCACATCCATATTTCTAATGGTTTGAGTTTGTTTACCCTTCATCCACTTGTACTTTGTTCAGATACTGCACAATCTTAATTTCTGCTCATGTTTACTTCTAAGCCTTTAACACTTGGTTCTTCTCCTGCTTCCACATGTCTCTAGACAGTAATGAAAGCTGGAATAAGTTATGCGTTGCTTGTAATTATCATAGCACCTAAAACCGCTGTGCAAACACATAAGGTACTGTCTCAAAGACTTACAGCCTAGGAATCACACATCACAATCCCTTCCATTATATTTGATCCTTGCCCATTCAGCATGCTCAGTAATCTAGCACCACTTTGCCCTGTAACAGTCACAATAAAAACCCAGTAAACATGGAGGTTCCACACCAAGCCACTTCAAGGATAACTTAAACTAGAATAAACTAGCAAACTTTCCAAAAGTGGACTTACAATAGATATTCAGACTTCCATTTCTAGTGTGAGGATGGGTCTGAGGCTTTTCTTGTACAATATATTTTCCTATGTAACAAGAGTCTCCACATTAATGGCAATTAAATATTCATTAACTAACTGTACGTGGTATGCAAGCCAGTGCAAACCTGCCTATTGTAGCAAAAAAGGAGGCAGACACGTTCAAGAACCTGCAGTGGAAAAATTTAAAGGGTATATTAATGGACTTCAACAAGGTTTTTATTGTGACTGCAGACTTTAGACTACCTAAAATTCAAGAAAAGCCTGATTCCTTACACCATCAATGGATGAGAGTAAACATAACATCTATGTTGCACACTTATCACTGGCATTTGAATATAGCCCGAAGTGATATCCCAGGTAGGTCATAAGATTCTCAACCCACATAATCTCTGTGAGTTTTCACTCTGATGTAAGTGGGCATAACACCAAAGTCAAGGACAGATGAGCTGGATCAACTCACAGTTTAGCTGAATTTAGCCACATGCTTGAAAAGAATCTTCCCTCTTGTGCAAGAACCTTCTCAATTGACTGGTAAGAACTTAGTAAAAAAACTCTGAGACATAAGAAATCGACAGTGATCGTATTAACTCCAAATATCTAAAAATCAGACTACTGCACAACTGAATTTTTGAAGACCTATTCAGGATTTACAGGGCCCAGTCCTGCAACTTCTGAAGTTTTTGCATGTTTTCTCATTTCTCTGCTAGAAGAAAGATCAAGGTAAGTACTAAGTTTAAAAGATAAGTTTAAAGGATAAGTTTAAAACATGTTCAAGAAATTTCTTTGGAAACAAACAGAATTTCCTGAAAGACAAACTTACTTTTGCAAAAACTCAAATGTGAATGAAAGCAATAAAAGGAATGGCACTATTCTGAGGAGACACTGAAGTTCAAGCCAATGATATCTACCATGGATTTCTCTGACAGTTACTAACACTCCATAGAAGAAGCGTGAAATAGCCCCACACTGTAGCCCAGTTGGTGCTGGAAGTGGCATAGGGTGGATATGCATTCTGTCAGCTCCACATCCACTCCAGACCAGCCCTACGGTATGGGCTCACTCAAGCTGGTGACTCATGCACTTTGAAAGACAAAGATCAGTAACAAATTCAGAGCCTTTCACCTCTTCTTCCGTAATTTGAATACTACTAATTTCAAAAATCTATCAAAAACTATTGTGTTCTGACTATTGTTCTGCGGCCTTCAGGGATGCTTTCAGGCTAGTTCCTAGTATCCAAGCAAGCAGCTATACAAAGGTATTTAGGCACCTAGAGATATATGAAGCCTCCTAATCAGATCTACAGTGTGAATTAGGAGTCTAATTTACTTAGGCAATTCTGCAATCCCATTTAGAGTCTAATGGGTCTTAAGTAAATAAATACCTTTGAAAATCTGGCTCCAGGTCACGTAAAGATTATAACAATGGATGACAGCAGTTGGTAGTCCCAGTGCAAAGGTTGCATGCCTTTTCAGAGGTGCAATTTGCCCTTTAATTCCAGAGATAAATCCCCTGGAAGAGGAATAAAGGACTTTCTAGAATATATATGGAGGAAACTGGGTAGCTGTATTAGAATGACTGTTTGCTTCTTACAGCAGAAGATACAGGTTCTGAACTTTCTAAGGAGTATTCAATGGCATAAAAGACTACTATTTTTAATTATATCTAGTATTTTATATATATATATATATATATATATATATATATATACACACACACCACTTTTATAATATTTCCTCCCAGTTAAAATATCACATCAAATTAATTATTACCAGGGAGTATTCTGAGCAAGCACCAAATGGTGTCTCAAACATAAAAAGACTCAAAATAATTTCTTTAGCATGGCATAATGCCAAATTAAAAATACAGTCAAACAAATATACTTTCCTTACCACCCTTTGGGGATCCACCCTAAGGGAAGCTGTCCTGTGAGCAAATACCCGGCTGCTGTTCCCAGAGCACCACGATTCTATACCTTATCCTTAAATCGGGCTTCTGCAGAACTGCCACAACGTTGTCCCAAGCGTAAAAGCTTAAACAAAGACTTTTGATTCCACTGCTGAACCAGTGAATCTTCTTCACTCGCCTATCGCTGTGTTCTAACAAGAGAAATTAATGAGTTTCTGAAGGCTGAGATATGAAAGCTGGAACCAGCGCCTGCAATGGTTTAAAAATGGCTTGGTTCTGTTAAAGGCAATGTTGATTAACACCAACAGGGGATGTCATTTTTCTAACAGAGCCTCTTCTAGGCACAGAAGGGTTTCATTCCTCAGTAGCTAAACTGAGAACACAGTGATTTCAAGATGTGGTTTTAAATAAAGTGTTTAAAAAAAACCACAACCCCAGCCTGCACCTATAAATTCCTGTCTTTTCCCTGAAACAATGCAGAGCAGAATTGCAGAACAGCATAGCTCCCTCATTAAACTGGCCAATGTACATAAACACAAATGAAATTATGGCTCACTAAAAAATATTTTCTAGCTACTCACTAAAATAGCTTTGAGAGACCAGGTCCATACATGGAATAAAATGGCTTTCACCACAGTCCTAAGCCAAACTCTCCTCTGGAATGACATTTTAGGTAATACAAACAGTTTAAAGTCAAATGTAGAGCAGAACAGCCTGGTTTTATAGAATCAGTGCAACAAAACTGAGATTTATTCTGTGCTGAATTAACGTCTTTATATTGTTTTTACTTAAAAAGGAAAAGTATCAAATGCAACAATTCCTACAAATGTGTATTTTACTACAAACACTTTCAGAATCTATCTTCTATTTCACCAAACAATAGCAGGCCCAAGCAAAGTGGGCAGAGTTTCGGCCCTACTCATTTGAAAACAGTGCAAGCTTTGCCCCTTCTACTATTCAAGTAACTTAACTGGTAGTGGAAGTCCTCCCACTGCTTTTCCAATAAACTTTGTAACAATAGTCACATAAAGTTCTTGGAGTGCACGACTTCGATGCAAACAGATGTTTTTCAAAATACCTGCTTGCACCCTTCAGCTTATATCAGAAATGCAGAATCTGTATTCAGACATAAAAACCCTTTCAAGAACTCTGTAATGTTCAGAGCACCATGGGATGAGTCATTAACTCTCATGACTTCCTAGTGCACTACGTACAGCAATTCTCATTTTATCTGGGAGCAGAGGGGAGAAACAAGAGAAAAAGTTTGATCAGCAGCACACAGCAGAATGACAGATTGTAAATAATGCTTTCGCCTTTCAGTCCTACTTCACAAGCTTTTCTGAATGTCTGAAAATAAAGTGTAATGAAACTGCTAGAATAACTGCGTAGATTTACGCAGAAACTGAAGGACCAAAATTAACAAATGGAAAGTGAGGTAAAGCCACCTGAAAAACAGCCCTCAGTAGTGCCCATTTCCTATACCTGACTCCCTTCTCCAGGACCCAGACACATCTCTCTCCTCATGGTGTCCTGGCGCAGCATCTCATAGCTGAAGACTCCACAGCACACCACAAACATTTATCAAAGCATGTTTCAACTCATGTTAGAGGTGCGGGAGTGGATTTGGTGGGATAAATAGCATTCCTCCTCATTTCACACATGAATTAATGAACATGTAAAGCTGTGGGCAGACATCAACAGGAACATGGGTGAGGGAGGGGTGCCAGGCAGCCGGCGCAAGCTGGGGAGACACTATTCAGGCAGAACAATGGTGTGCAACTACGATGCCTCACTGTGACTGTCACTGCCTGCATCACCTGCCTGTCACAGCAGTTCTTGTTCATGAACCATGAGGTAGAGGAACGAAGGAATTTGCCCAACATTGCAGTCAGACTCTGACAGAGCTGCTGTCAGAACCAGACACTGATTCAGCGCTCCCTTCTCTAAACATTAGACCACATGCTTTCTTTATTGCCACCTATAAAATACACAACAGTACACTGTACAACACATGCCATAGTACCCCAGAATGTGTCTGATCGGAAGTGTGGGGACACTTTATGCCAAAGCCCAGCACTTGCATGCATGTCGATGGTTAGCAGGTTCTGTTCATCAATAACCTACATCTCAGATGCATCAGAATAATGGCTAAGAGACTGAAAAGCCTGTCTGAAAAAGAAAACAGAACAAGAGTGACAAAAGAGAAAAATAAGCAGATGGTTATACGCTGACCCAGGATAGACAAGCATTAGGAAAAACGGAAGTTTACCCAGGCCAATAGCAAAAACCACCAAGAAATTGTTGCTAAATTTACTTTAGATAAAATTTCAGAACAGCAGCAAACACACACAAGAACATTCCCACCAGCAAAGAATTACAGAAGCAGGTGATTATGACTCTAAGTCTGTGGATAAGAAAACACAACTGTTTGTTGTTGTTACTAAAGAATAGTTTAATGGACAAATTTCATGCAGAACATTTGGAGACAGAAACTGCCGTCATGGGTCCAGGCCAGCCTGGGTCTGACACACATTTTATCATTATTGGAGAACTTTAATGGATGGGTTTTGCACCTCATAACAGCCACTCAGAGCACTACTTGCTGTTAGGACTTGCACTATAGCTCATTAGAGTTACAAAGGTTGAGTTACAACAATGAGCTCTGAATTGAGATTTTTGTGGCATGAGTGATTCTGGGCTTCAAATTACAGAATTTGGCTATCTTAGAAGATGACCAGCTTGAAACTAGGGCTACAGTTAAACATTCAGAAATCAGGAGAGCTGGCTCTCTCAACACAAGAGGGTTTTTTTAATCATAAGGTTTTGCTTTGTTTTTCAGATAACCTCATAAATGATACATTTGAATCTTTATTGTATTTCATTTTTTCTTCAATGGTTCAGAGCTTTTAGAAATCACATTTTCACGCTTTCCTCTGAAAATTTTTTCTGTTGCTTTCCAGAGAAATAATAATCCTGCACTAGGACACCTCAGTACCGTCACAAAAATAATTCGTCATTTTTCCTTTTCCAAGCACATTAAGAGGGAGGTTGGAAAGGAGAAAAAGACTACATTTAATCATCTGAAGTACTTAATAAATCATTTTAAATGCCTGAAAAACATCAATAACTAATAAACTAATTTAAATCTGACCATCTGAGCCTAAGCCATCCAATTTTTATCTTAGTTTTAAAATACCACATATATACAATCTTAAAGCATTGATGAAAGAAGAGGAAGACAAAAAGGAATTTGAGAGCACCCACATTGCTCAGATACTGTTTGCAGGGGTGATCAGCTGTAGAGATACCCACATTTGAAAGTCACAGAATTTTGGTAGATGCTTTACTCAATCATTCAACAATCTCTTACTGCCACTAAGTTCTTTACTGCTTACCAGCGTGCTGCTCAGGAGGGGAAATAAAATAACAGTGTCTAATGTTCCAGACAGAAACCGTGACAATATATAAAGAAAATACTGAATCTGAATTCTAGTACAGACTGATTAGATTGAAAGACAAGTTAGAGTGAAATGATGTCAGGTTCAGTGAACCAAGTGTAAAGGTCTTTATGATTACATTGGCATTTTTGCCTCAGTTGCAGGCATCAGCGGCTACATTGGATTACGTCACCTAAGAATTTAAATACAGTCATACATTTCTAATGAAAAAACAGCACATGTGAGTAATACAGCTCCATACTACCTTAATTACATATTGCAATTACAATTACAGCAGCACTGCTACTGGGATGAAATTATTGCGACTAAGCCTCTCCATGCAGGCCTTTCACAGGAGCCTCATGCAGCCTCACCTGAACTTGCACTAGAAAGTAAGTGACGAAGACCAGAATGTGAACTCTGTCCAGGTATAAGGACAGGGCTTTCATCGCCCTGAGTTGGCTCAGAAAAAGAACAAACAAAATTTAATTTCTATGTAGAATACGGAGGTTGAAGCAGGACCTAAAAATAAGTGAAGGCATTTTCCCCTTAGAGAAAATGGACAGCCACTGTACTCTATGGAAAATACACATTAGTGACCATTCCAAACTCACAATGACAATGTCCCTTAAGGCCAAGAAGGACCAACTGAACTAAACCCACAGTACTCTTCTGCTGTTCCTATGCTTCTTGACAAGAGGGAGCTGGAATTCCTGCCTATCTTGGGAGTATCTAGAAAGACAGCATGGCATAAGCAAAGACAGACTTTCTAGTTACCCACCTTGACAGCATCGCAGCAACATGGTACACACCCCAGGGCTTGCTTCAGAACACTGCTTTCCCTTTTCAAATATTTTCCTTTCCTCTTAGCAACAGAGATTTTACAGATAGGCATGCTGGTATTATGAACGTCACACAGAGAGGACATTGTTGTCCTTTTACATTAACTTTGCAAGGTTGTCTTATCCAACTTAGTGTCAGTGCCCATCAGAACCACAGACCTGAAAGGTTGCACGGGAGTAATCAAATGTAGCTCTAGTGACAGCAGTTTGCTCAAATCCAGATCAAAACTCTATTTCTAATCTTGCCTGGAACTTAAGGCTGAATTTAAAGTAAACCAGTACAGAAAAAAATATCACCGCTTCATCCATTTCCTAAAAGAAAGCAGCAACAATGTGGGGAAGAGCTGAGGCTGTAAAGACTCAAGATTCTCCTCTTGCATTTTGCATTCTCCTCAATGTCTTCTCATGGTTGCTCTCTCTCACATAGAGAAGCATTGGGAGATATGTTCCCCATGGTATTTATAAACCAACAGCTTATGCAAAGAAGGAGCACCCTACTGCACTAAGGCTGTGCAACCTTCTCAGCTATGGAAAAAACATGTGAGTTACCTGTGGCTTCGCTGATGACACAGTACTCGTGTCATCTGCAGTTCCTCAGCAAGGACAGTGAGCACAAGTTCTTGCTCCAAAAGCACAAATCCCTAAAAGCAGGGAGATAATGTTTTCCAATATCCTCCAATAGCTACTCCAAAGGCAGCAGAGGACTTGTAATACACAGTTAAAACCATTACCATTTATCCTGCCGAGCACTAAGTATACAGACATACAAATCAAGCACAAAACCAGCCCATCACAAAGCACTGGTAGAATACATCATAATCCCAGACAACATCTAATTGGAAATGCTTTCAGACATATGACTTAGTTTAAGAAAAACACCCTAATTTTTTATACCTCTCTTAAGCTTCTCAGGGAATCTAATCAATTAAATTGGCTAGCTACATTCAGGCAATTGAAAAACATTTCCCAGAAGACATACATACATAGTATTAACAAGATACATAGAGTTAAGTAAGAGAGAAACGGGAGTCTAGAGTTTGTTTTCTGCCTGGAACTGAAGGACAGGGCATGACTTTAGGACTTATCTTGTTTCCTAGCAAGAGAGAACAACCCTGGTCTGTACTGCCAGACAGATTCTGCTTAGCAGCCTTCCCAGCCCTTCCTTCCACATCAGCCTTGTGCATCTCCCTTGCCCCAGTCACACACTTACATAAACGGTGACCCTTTATCAAAGTTAGCTTTCATAAAGCAAGACAAAGTGGCATGATTAGGACCTGATAAAATGAAAAACAAAACCCTCCTGCACAAAGAAATAGAATGATTCCTGGAAGCCAGAGTAATTGCTAATCATCAACAGCC
>VYZV01007776.1:30543-44488 GCA_013401275.1 Pandion haliaetus | reverse complement strand
ATCATCAACAGCCGCAAAAAAAAAAAAAAAGATGTTTTCTAAATTCCTCCATGTTCAGTGGCACAGAAATTGTGAAGCTATCTGTACTGGTGAGGGAAAAAAGTTGCAACTCAAGAGATTTTTCACTTACAGCAAACAGTAGCAGCCTCGCTAATTTCATACAAAAAGATTTGTTCAATACATTTAGTTAATATTTACTACCATAAATAATATCTTGCTTATCAGTCTAATTTATAGAACATTGACTTCCATGGTAAAATACATAAAAGATGACTGTACCAGTTCTGTGCCTTCTTTTTAATTCCTAAAGGCCTGAAAACTGTTTAAAAAGAGAGAGGGTTGTTTGGGACTTTTTTGCCACTTGCTCTTTTCATTTAAAATATCTGTTGTCTTACTCTATGGTTTCCTTAGACGTCTTAGACCTAGACTTGAAGCTCCTTCAGCCATCTATCTGAGCAAGCTGTTACATTCTGGCAAACAACAACTTTCCTCCAAAATATTTATTCAGGTGTTCAAAAGCTTGGGGGTTTTGTTTGTTTGTTTTAAACTTTTAAGCCATCAAAATAAAAATACCTCTTCCCTGGACAGCTAGTCAGCTTTCATTCTTATAATATCCCTGATATAATTCTACCAGATCATCAGTTATGCATATACTCTGGAAGAAATTATTAAAAAAAAGAGGAAAAAAAAAAAAGGAAACAAGACATGCTTTTTTCATATAGAAGAAAACCAGAGGTAGAAAACAGAGGGACCCTTTGGGCCTTTTTTATACAGAACGGGGGGAAAAAAACCACAACAGGTCACAAGTATACTTTTTATCTTTTAGAGATTACTTAATGATAGCTTGCAAAAGTCCCCAGAAGGACATTAAATATTTCATTCATTTAGTTCATCCACTAAATACGGAGGGGTTACAGAAATTAACAACCCTCTGCTTGAGGACAACCATCTAGCAGGCAGTTAGCTGCTCTGCAATCGTATCATAAACATAATTTTTAGATTCAAAATTATATTTTCTTATGAAATATTAAAATGGCAGGAAGGGAAATTACCATCAGATTTGCACATCAAACTAAATTTCTTTGGATTAAAAAATATTTTAAAATCTAGAAAGTTTTTTTTAGATTAAGGAAGGATAACAATTGCTGCATAAGAGTCCAGCTGACAGGAGCATGTGTGCTGGATCTCTTGTTCCTTTGGCTAACTGTATTTGTTTTCTGTTTCCTCGTGCTCCTTTGCTTTTGTGGTTCCAGCTTTCCTAATTCAGTCATCCAAAAGTTAACCGAGAACTCGTCATGTAGACGTCTTCTATAGTAAATGGAGTTGGGATAATTCATTGTTCAGAGTAACTAGAGAAGGCTACAGCGAATTAAGAAGAAACCCACACATTTTATCATTCTTCTGTTCCTTGTCCACGGCCTGTTCTTAAGATTGTCCTCTCATTCTGGTTGGGACAGCACAGAGCACAAGAGTCTCCTGGTCCACACCTGGGACTCGCAGCCACAAGAGCCCAACTCCCAGCAGGGAGACTGCCCACCTTATTTTCACAGTCGCAGTGAACTTTGCGTACAGCCCGTCTCTCAATATCTGTGATATATGCTATGCCAGCAGCTGCCACAACAAAAAAAACCCAGTTAATTCTGCCACATTCACATCCCTGCTTGATTCTGAGTTGACCCTTAAAAAAAAAAAAAAAAAAAAGCCAGATGCAAACTGATAGACCAAATACATTTTAAGTCACAGGCTGGTCATCCTTAATAATGCTAATAAAAATGGGGTAAACTTACATAGGTACTTTGGAAGGGCTCAAGCATGTAATTCACACCCAAGGATGAGAATGCTGTGGCATACTGAGTGAACTCAGCATCACCCAGTCTGAAATTCAGGAAACAGTGGTTCTTCTATAGGAACCATTAGGGACCTTGGGAAGATCTATGGCACGTGTTAACTTGATTTGACATGTAAGGTGTCTGGGGTATAAAATGGCTTGGGGAAAGTGACAGTCCTGTTTTAGTTCTTTTAATGTCCAGGGTATCCAGTGAATTGAATTACATGTGATTACTGAATTTTTAGTGATTGAATAGCTGCTCCTCTATCACACTGTGTATCTGCCTCTGAGTACCCCTGTGCTACCATTGTTCTGCGAGCATAAACAACAGTCTTCTACCCCTGACCGTGCCAGGACACCTTTTTCATGTGTTCTCTGTTGAATCTAACTACAGAAGAAATTTTTCTCACTCAGACTCAGATCTGGCCTCAGGTTAGTCTCCAAATACTTCAGCTATGCTTTGGGTTCAGGTCTCAGCATCAGGCATCAGCACTGTACCCAGCTGGTGTTACAGTGCAGCTCTTCAAGTCAGTGGGTATTATAGCATGTAGCACACATCCAAAATGGCTTAATGGAAATAGAAGCCCTCAGTGGGAAATTACAGCTTTTACAGGAACATATGGTCCACAACCACTCAGTGGCTATAAAAGTATTTATCGCAACATTTCATGGAAGTGAAAGCAAAACAGAATTGAAAGATAACATACACTGCTTCTGAAAATCTTGTGACGAGCAGACTTGCACAGAACACTGACCAAACAGAAAATGTAGAAAGCTCCAGTATTTAGTGTGGAAGCTAATGGTAGTAAAGATGATTAAGTCAATTCCAGCAATGATTTTCTTTTCCACAAAGATAGCATCTCACATTTCTATTGTGCTTTCCACTCATAATAACTCAAAGTCACTCCCATAAACTACACATGGTCAAAGTTCCTGCACTCACTACAGGGAACACAGACACTTCTGGGGTAGGTTACAACAGATGCTTAGAACTGTGCCTCTATGGCATATCCAAAATGAGATATTGCCAGAGTTAATGTCTCTGTACACTTGCAAAGTGCCAAGCAGAGATGGTCAGACCTCTTGCTCGCATGTTCTTTTATTAAGAATCCACTAACTACATGCCGTGGATTGTGGTATCACAACCAGCATGCACCTAGTAGGATTGCCTTGCACTGAGCCATCAAGATTGCTTCCTGCATCATTTATGTTTTCATGTAAATTCAAATATTAGATGTGGACAGAACATCCCTCTCCTGCCCAAAAATCACCTTGAGCACTAGCAAAAATAAACCAAGGTTCTTACTGCACAGTAGAAGGCAACCCTGACTGGCCAGCAAAAATCCTCCATCCACATCATAGACGGGAAAGTGGAAGTAAAAATGAACGTTGTGTAATTTACCCATCGCCCTGCTCTATATCAGTAACAGAGCTGGAAATAGAAACCTCCCCTATTAGACACGACATCAAGAGGCATGACAGGTGCTTCATAGAGCCCTGTTCCAAAGCATGTGTCAAATAGAATGTGGGCATAATGTCACAGGGAGGCAAGAATGGGTGCTGAGACGGACTCAGTTAAGCTTGCTGGTGAATGCTTTCCCTTGCATCAACCCCGTATGCAGTCACCAGCTTGCAGGAGATGAATTTTTATCATTCAGTTTGCACCTATGTGATGACAAGAAGAGGTAATGTAACAGTGACTCACTTCTAATAGAGCCTTTATAATGAACAGCAGTGATCCCAAGGCTCCATATTCAAGCAAAATGATCTTCACTTCAGTAGAAACCTTCCCAAATACAAAATCAATTGCATTCTCAGACTTGGCTTTGGTTTACTAAGCCATTAGAAACAGAATTAATTAATTAATTCTGAATTAATACAAGGACAGACCATGGTTTGGCAAGATGCCAAGTAAAGCAGACTTTTCACAGGATTAAGCTTTGTCTCAGAAGCTAATTGTCAACCAGAGGCTAGTTCAGCATCAAGGAGTCACCTAAGATAAGGAGGTCCGTGAAAACCAACAGCTCGACCAGTGAGGATTTCTTGTCACTCATTGCTAAGAGGCAAACAGGCTCTGGGGTGTCCTTGTACTCTGGACTCATGAAGGACTTCTGTTGCCAGGTGGCTCAATTCTTGTCTTAGCTGACATGCCAGAGAAGCAGCATGGTATTTTTGAAGGTCATGAGTCTATATAAAATTATTAGGGTTGGGTTTTTGTTTTTTTTTTTAATTCAACAGCTAGATTTCACTTGAAAAACTTCACTGAATTGACTTATATGAGTATATAACCTGGAATGGATCCAACTGCTGAGCAGTGAGCTGCTATCTACTAACTGATTTTGCTTTAGTTCATGTAGCAGGGAATGCACTAAAGCACATGGGTCTTAACTAAAGCCTGTAATCAGCCTGAAATTCCCACAGACTTCTCCCACCTTCATCACAAAAGTGAGAGACCTGGTAGCCTAGTACTGCTACAGTACTGCAAAATACTAGTAGAGGGATAAAACCTGTGACAGACAGGCATGAAATCATTTATCATAAAATTTTAGTCTTCCTGTAAAAGAAAATAAACTATCTATGTAGAAACATCCATCATATCTCTTGGCCAAGGGCTTATGAGCTTTTATAATAGAACAAGGGCATATCGTGAGTTAGTCACAGGATTTCACAGGGCTGAACTACAAGCCTTTATGAAGTAAGTAAGATTATATTGTTTAAAAAAAAAAAAATCATAACACAGTACTTTACCTAAGAAGGCAGGACAATGTTTTGACAAAAAAGAGGAGAAATGTCACACTTAATAAAAAAAAGAAAACCCAACCCAGTTCCAGTGACAACCAAAAAGTACATTAAAATGTTGATGTAAACAAGTTAAGATTGGGGAAATTTCGAACAGCTCTGCTTTGGGAGGGAGAGGTAGAGACGCCCATGTTGTCTTCTTTCACTGTGCTGTGAGCCGGCAATATCTTCAGCCCTCTCCAGAGCTCCTCTATCAACTCTCTTTGAGGAATCTGTACAAGCCCTAGACCACCAGGAAACACTGAACCACTCATGACTGCACCTTCCGTGTGGGCTGGCCTCTGGAAGTTGCCAACATCACCTCTTCACAGCAGGGAATCTCTGCAGTGGTGGGGAGAATCACAGGGCAAACAGCATGGTGTTCGACAGGAGCTTTTGGCATCTGCTGTGAATCATGCCAGCTGCAGTATCACAGTACGGGGCTATTCCATCCATTGAGCCTAAAGCGTTGCTCAAAAGTAGCAATGAACTACAATGCCATTGCAGTATTTCCACATTCTCTCTCACTCTCCATTAATCCCAGGCCAACGTATTTAAACTTAAAAAACAAAAGGGAGAAATTATTTAACATCCTGTCCTGAAAACTTAGCTCAAAACCCTTCTGGATGAATTTAGTTCATCAAAGCCAATGAGATTGTTTCCATCAACTCCAGTAAGTTTGGATCAGATCTTGAGTCCCTTGCACTGGCAAGGGCTGGAACACAGCTAACAGTTATAGTCTGATGAAGCATGAGTCACAAAATATCACAGTTCACGCTGTGTCTGAGCTCTAGTCAGTGCAGTATCAGCAGCAGAACATTCGTTTGGGTCATCACAATGAGCGCATGCCTGGTGGGCACAAATACACACATCTGAGTGTGCTCATAGCTTGTTTGTTCCAGTAAAAAACAATGCAAGGCGGCAAGAAAGAACAAAAGTGAAGGCTGTGAGATGGCAAAGGGTTGTTGTCCTCTTTTTAATGAGTCCTCACAACATAGCAGGTGATTCCCCAGAGGCCATCTCCCAACAGAACATTAATACTATAACCCCCCCCTCCAAGAGAGGAGATGGAGGAGATGAGGGGAGATGTTGAGGTGCTTCTACTCCTGCCAGCAATCTGATTGCAAAACAAGAAACTTGGGTTCTTTTTAATCAACATTCCACCCAAAGAGAAACGGACGTACAAAATATGTAGACTGAGGAAAAAAAACTTACTGGCAGGAGTGCCACTAGCTAAAGCCAGCTGCAGGGAGAAGGAACATCTCTGCCTCATTCATTTCCTGCACTGAACAGCATGATTTTATGTGGAACATCTGACTGCTAAGTCTATCCCACTTTCCACCCTTCAGAGCTAAGTAACAGGATTCCCTAACAGTCAGTAAGATAGCCACCTCTCTGTGAAGATGTTGTTAAGTTTCTTTTTAAGTATGTTCAGGCATTTTTTTCTATGAATAATGTATCTCATGATTGAATGAGCAATGTATTATTTATAGAAGTCTTCACAGAGGAAGTCTCACAAAACTATGAGGACTGCTAGGAAAGAGAGGTTAGAAGGTCTGAAGCGGGAGAGGACTCACTACCAAATATGCAAACTGTCCAATGATTCCAGATCACAGACCAAAGCCGAGCTACAAAGCCAAGGAAAGGAAAAGGTGGCAGCCCACCAGACCTATCTCATTTCTCATGCAAGGGACCATGTCAACAGCACTATGCCCCATTGCCTCTCCGTCCTCTTCCTAGTCCTTCCACTCCCAGCCTTCTCACTTCTCCCTTCCCAACAGCGTGCTGGGTCACTGCGGTCTCTGGCATATTTGCACAAGGCCTATTGTTATGAAGACTTTGATCTTAGTTGGTGCCAGTGCTGTTTGAATCCATGCAATAAAATAGAACCTGCTGCAAAAAAAGGTCAAGAAGGATAATACACTGTTTGTATTATAGCACTGCCGTGTGTGTAACTAAGCACCACTTTTAGGTAAACCACAACACAATTTGTACAGGCCTTTGAAACATCTAGAAGAGCAAGGAAAGACTGTACAAGTATTTTGTTGATATGCTCAAGATGCTAGTCATATCCAGGTGTCTTCAGTGTCTGACGAAAAGTGATTTCCAGGTTTGCGGTCTCTGATTCTATGATTTTTCATACATTTGTATAAGATGGTGCCAAATAATATGGCGAGGTAGGACACAAACCATGTATCCTTCACAAATGTGTGTCTACCCTAGTCTTACAGCACCATGCTACCCTTGCTTGGCACATCTCACCTTCTAGAAAGCAAACTTTCTGCCACACAGATTTGCATTTATTCTACATTCATATAACATCTTGCATAAGGGGACCACAAATTTGCTGGACACATAAACGTACAACAAATCTAAAATAAAAAAAAAATAAATTATTTGGTTACTTACCCAACAAAACGGATTCAGAGATGTACTGTAAAGGAAGCGAGAAGAAACTGAAGCAAAGATAGAGTGAGGAAACAAATATTTTAACAGCCTTTGTTCTTTTTAAATTTTTTATAAGAAGCTATATAAGTTCTTAGCATATATTGTGATTAGTTTTTCCTCTGCTGTTGTAAACTCTTAGAAGAAGAAAAGTATCAATAGATAAGATAAAAAGACAAAAAATAAAAAGGTGTAAAATATTTAGTGGGTTCTTTTAATAATTAATCAGCCTAAGAGCTTTCAGTCTAGCTGTACTGACAGCACAGCCAGACCTTTCAAGAGAAGAAACAAAACTAAATATCTAGTCACCTATTAAAATGTGTTATCAGAGTGCTATTTCTAGCCCTCCACATGTCACACTGCATCAGGAAAAACTGCAATACATAATCATTTTTTCCTGAAGCTGTAACTCTGGAGCATATATAGCTCTTAACTGTCACCCAAGATGTCTGTGTATGTGATATGTTCTTTCCCAATTTTGCAGACTTGTGCCCAACAGGTTTCTGAGAAGATTTCATCTTGAGACACAAGTTATACTGGTACAGGGTGCTAAGCAGTAATTCATCTCAATTTTCTTTAGGACACAAGACTTGACTTGATATACAGAATACTATGAGCAGTATCTCTCACACTACATGATGAAGGGTACTCCATTGTAATTAACACAAAGAACTTCTCCAAGGCTTCTGGAGACAGAGGTTGTATCCTCATAGTTGTCTAGAGCAGTGAATCCACTTACTTCCTGGAAGGAACCTCAGGATGGGCATTCAATGACCCTGCTGGTATTCCCGGAGAAAGCTTAAACACAGCCAGCACTGTGAGAAGACCCTACACAGTACAGCCTCTAGTCATGCCATCTACCCCTGCAGTGATGATTTCAGGTGGGCAAGATGAGGTGGGAATCATTTGAAAATACCCTACAGTCTCACATTACCTGATGCAAGGACTCATAGCATTTTTAGGCAGCCTGAACTCACACTCAGTTCAGACTCTTTGCTAGGGCAGTATGATGTCAGACCCCAGGTGCCAGTATGTTACCCAGCATCTAGGACCTGGCTTATCCTCCAAGGCACTATGTAGACACCAACAGATAAGTCTTCCTGGCTTTCCCCGCCCTCTACCAAGCACTGGCTCAGCCGCCTCCTATCATAACCATACAAATCTCAACTCTGAATTAAGCAAAAGACTGCCAACCACACTTCAATATCCACAAGGTGTTTGTGGAGCTCAGTGCTGCATGACTGGCTACTTACTCTCTCATTACAGCTTACGTTGTGTGACTGGCTTATCCCCAAAACACAAGAACGGTTTTCGCATGAGGATTAGAGGTACTTCATGTGCAAATAAATTTCACCCAAGTTTTCAGAAAAATAAACATTTGTAAAATCAACACTTTATTCCATAAAATTCTACAAAATTAGCCAATAAAAGGGAGTTGCAAATACCACCACTGCAAAGACATGTCTTATTTGAACAACCACTTGCAAATAGTTTTCCATGGTATTTAGAGAGCTCAAACATAGCGCACCACAACAAAGAACATGGAGAGTAGGACACAGACCTAGTACAATCTAGTGCTATCCCTTGCTTAAATAAAACCAATGATAAATGGATACATACCTATAAATTCACCTAGACTGGGACAGTTTTGCAAATATATCATTACGTACCATAAATGCTGTATAAGCTTTCAGATTAATTGATCAGAGTATTTTTGAGATGACAGCTATAATTCCACATTATATCAAATAAGATCCTGTTCTAATGCAGGGCTCATTACTTTTTCTTAGCTCTTCTAAACCGTGGGCTTGAGCTAAGTGAGGGCTAACGCTACCTTACATGAGATTACTGCTATTGACGTAGCTGGGAAAAACACCAAGTGCACTCCCTAAATCTGGCCTTTCTCTCTTAGGGCCTCACACAACTAACTGGCCTGCTTGACTCAGAAGAACCATGCTTATGATTATAAAAGGCATGTGACTGTGAGGACCATTAGGCTTGGCCTTCCCACAAGGGCACCACTGGTGTCTCTTGCAATGGCAATGCTGCAAGCGCTGGAAAGTGGGCTGAAACTCACAAAACTCAGTAACTGAACAACTGCTACTTTTGACCTTTAAATGCTAGGATCAATACAGACATAGAAACAAAGAAAAATGGACTCATATTTTGTTATCAGCCTCCCTTCCCACACAGTCATCTTCATCCCAATTACATTCATTCTGCTCCAGGAAAAATATAACTTCTGCTCCTTATGTGAATGAGTGTTGCAGTGTTTATTCAAAACCAGAATAGCCTTCTGGTCTTGGGCTGTATTTCATTCATATTTTGTAAATAATTGCTTCTTTGAAAGACCAGGATAGCTATAAATCAAACCTGTAGGCAAACTACGTTTTCATGCATGCTGCTGTTTCCTGTTTTCCCATTTTGATGGAGGCAGTGAAAACCCCCAGCCGTTACAGTACTGAATAGCCTTCTTTTGGTTCTCAGGATAAGAGGAAGTGGAATTATTTCAGAAGTCTTCCTAACAAAGAATAATTTTAGCAACAGTTTGCTTTCTAAGATAAGGCCACTCACTTCAAAGTTTTTATTGTTTACGAAGAGGGCAAACATCAATAAACTGTTACAAGATTGGCTATGAATATAAAAGATAATTTCTTGTAGAAATTGCTTTACCTCTCCACATCTCATTTCCTTCAGCTGTAAAGTGATGGCAGAGCTGCCTGCCTATGCTGGCATCTGTAGATAAGAAACAGATTTAGTGCTACACTATAATTCTGCTGCTAGAGAGAGTTCACACAGGATATGGAATAAACTTGCCTAAAAATCAATCCAGATCATCTCCTCTTACTGTGAATGGGTAGGAAACCCAAACACCCAGGTTTACATTGTACACATTTGACAGGTGTAAAAGTAAAAGAAGAGAGAGAGAATAAAAGATCGACTGACATACAGGCATTCACACACCCAAATCCTGATATGAACTGTCTGCTCTGAGAAGCACATCACAAACCAGTTTTTCTACCTAATTATTCTCATCTAATACTACTTGTTTTTATAAACACATTCCATCAAACAGTATCTATGATGCAGGAATCCATAATTACGTAATTATGCTTCATGATATCTTAGTGAGACCATGAGAAGGCATATATAAACGTATTATTCCTTCTAGTATTTAAATAGCATTTCTCTCTGGGATGGCATGTAGTGTCTGTTTTAGCAACATGCAGCAACCACACACAACAATGTGAATGAGGCTTAACTATATCTACTTAGCAGAGTTATTACAGAGTGGCTGACAATCACTATATGAGCTGCAGTTTGGCATGGATCAGTTTTCATGCAGAAAGAACTGCGAAGCGCTGAAGAACTCAAGCATGCATGGCATTAGTATGACACCTTCTTTGAAAGACACCTCCAGCACCACATTTGCCTTTACTGCCACGCTTGGATAAGCACTGTCTTGGCTGGGTGTGAAGACACAACATCATCACTTCCCCAACCCTCTCCTCTAACTGATGCAAATACCAGGTCAATCCAAAACATGCTTATATTGTGGCATGTAGAAGGGTCACAGTATAGTTTGCACAGGAACAGAGGCTGAAATCATACTGAAGCCAAAGGTCACATTCATAAGTCCCTATTTAGATATACAGACTAAATGCCAGTCCCCCAAGGAAAAGGAAAAAGTGAAGGGAAGCATGTGGGGACCCAGATTGTTGAAAACCCAGGCTTTTGTTAGGCTCCTACTTCAGAAATCTTGAGCAGCAAGTAAAAGCTCTAGCATATTCTTTTACACAATAAAAGCAAAGAATAAAACAACGTACCTATGACTGAGAACTTCAAAGGCCTGAATTAAAAACAATTCTCAAAGAACACTGAACATTATCCATGCTGCCAGTGCGTTTCCCAATGCTGAATAAATCCAAAGCAAAAATCTCACCAAAAAAAAAAGCCTCTCTGCTGAAAATTTCTTGTCCACTTTTAAAGGTGCAAGCAGTTTCCATAATCTTATAGGTAGCCTCTGCTCTGATATAAATTACGCTAAACAATGAAAGTGCTGTACCTGTCTTAACACCTGCACCACAAACAACACACATTGTACAACCTCATTCCGTAATTCTCATTCACATATATAGCTCCACAGAAGTTAATGAGATTATGGAAGGGATTGAAGACTTCAGGATCAGACCAACAGAACCTCTCTGGCTCATCGCAAAGGACTCAGCAAAGAGAGAAAACATGATGATTGTTCATCCATCTTAGGAGATATATACTATAGTCTTTGCTCAAAACAAAACAAATAAAAACATCAACAGCACTGCTTTGGTATCCCCATCTGCCCTGTTCTGTACGAGACCAAAGAGGCATTTAGTGAAGTTAAGGACCAGAAAACTGAAAAAAACACCAAAGAAACATCGAGGAACAGAAAACTAACCAGTGTAGTCCTCTGCTGCAGGATACCATTAAGACAAAGCATTCTGTAGTAGTTTCATCAATTAATTAGCAGACTGTGTATACAGTAACACATCAGAATAAATAAATTCTGTGACCAACATCTGCTGCCATCTCTTAATAGTGACCCAAGTGTCTGCACGCACATGCATGTGCCCAAGTACACACACAGAGAACACATTCTTAAAAATAGGACATGTAATTTGCACGAAGGTTTAACATTCCTGTTTTTCCCCCAGATTCAAGCTTTGCAAAAGCAGTAANCTCCCCTACAAACAGAAAACACAAGAAGAGACCTGTTTATCACATGACCTTCCTTTGGAGGAATCCTTACATTTGTACTCTCTGAATCACTTATGTATTGAAGAAAAAGGAAGCTGCAAATAATATTCACATGGAGCACACAAGTCTTACCTTCCTGACTTTTAAGTTAGCCTTCTGGGCATGTGAAATTTATGAGACAGTTTCTTTCTTCTTGTAGACAGCTTAGGCATGAGCTTGTGTGTAGTTTCTGTTTATGTTTACAAAAAATATGACATATTCCAAAAAAGGCACACTTGCTGTGTTTTGACTGCCTAAATATCACTACTTGTACCTTTTTATGGTATTATCAATCAATATTGGCTTTATAGAACAGGATTATCTTTAAAAAGAACTATTCCTATTTAAAGATAATAAGTACACTTACTGAAGAAGAAAATGGGAGCGTAAAAGAAATGGGAGTCATTAGGGACACTAATGTGACACATACATACCTTCTGGATGTGTATATGTGCAGCAGAACCAACGTGGTCCAGCCTTTAAAAGTCAGGAGATATAAACTCTGCTAGTAACCTTGAGCAAGCTAAACTTCCCCTTGCTTTCCGGTATCTTTTAGGTACAGAAGCTGTCTGGGACAGATACTGTTTCTTATTATGACATGATAGCAACAAATACAAGAGAGAACAATCTTTCAGTAGCATAATCCATAAAAATGAAATACTAATGTACCACATATTGCCCTAGAACAGCAGCAGTAACAGCAGTACCAGGCAGAATAATGAAGCAGCAAGTACAAGTAAGCAAACACTGATCTTTGGGTAGAAGACTCAAGAGCACATTCTGCTTGGAACAAATCCCACTAACAATCGTCTGGGCTCCACTCTGACCCCCTTGATTTGGGGGCTACAATGGATACCCATACGTGGAGGTGTAGCAACCAGGGCACTGACACCAGCACAGGGCACTTACTGATTAAAAATCAAACATGGGTAACAGCAGGAACACAGGCAGTTTTGCTGAAATGAGATCTGCACAGCAGGCCAGGCATGTCTTTTCTTCATTACCCTAATAGCCTAATAAATAAATAAGGAATAGTTGTGTCCATGGTAATCACGCTGGTGATTTTTTTTTCCTTCCTTTCCGAGACACCTTAGGAGAGAGGTAGCCATACCAGGGCTGCAGAATCTGATCTGTAAATAAAAAACTGAGACCTAAATGAAGCCCCTTCTGTGACAGTATTTAATTAAAACTACTGTGAATTCTCAGGCATCTAAACCATCTACCATTCATCAGGCACTGGTGATACCTGAAGCTGCTGCCAATTATTTTTCACTCCTGAATTTCTTATGAACAGATTGCAAGAGGTTTTTACACCTCTGCATAGAAGCACACAAAATACAAATCCTCAGGAACGACAGTGAGTGAGACTAACCAGTAGCCTCTTCTCCACTTAAAGACACAACCGTTTCATACCCTGCCATTCCCAGCTTCTGTTTTATCCAAACTACGGCAAGTGTCGGCTTCCTAAAGTACAGTATTCTCAGCGTGTCACACGCAGGGCAGCATCCATGCGTCGCTGACTTGGTAATTGCATTATCTGCAGCCACTGGTGAATGAACAACCGTAATGCATACATCCTGGGCTTAGCTCTCTCGGGACAAGGAGATACAGACTCCCCATACCAGATTCACTCAGTTTGCTGAGGCCAAAAGCACACAGAAAATGCCCGTGTGCACTCCCTCTCGTTTTAAAAGCAATGTGGTATTCTGCTCCCCCTTCCCACTGACAGGAAAATAACATTTCTATTTACAAGCACGAGAAACTCATTCCCAAATCTACTTCTCTGCATCTGCAATCTATTTTACCTGCAAATAGCAAGGCGTGAATAAAGGCTTGCAAAAATTGTGGTGTAACACCGACCGCCTCTCCAGATAGTAGAAAAAGATAGAGAGGCGCTAATATCCCACAGCATAATGGCCCTTTAAAGAACACCTAGTCCTTATGGGTATAAATAATCGCAAGAATAAAATGGAGCCAAGGCGATTTTCATTGCGGGAGGCGGGTGGGATCGACCAGCTGCCACAGCTGCGGAGGCCCCGGCTGCTCCGAAAAGTTAAACGCGCAGAGGAGCTTACCTTGGAGAGGCAGCGGCCGCCTCCGTGCCCGCCGAGACGGGAC
>VYZV01007776.1:0-21490 GCA_013401275.1 Pandion haliaetus | reverse complement strand
ACTTAGTCTAAACACTACTTAGCAACAACTGAAAACATCAGTGTGTTATCAACATTCTTCTCACACTGAACCCAAGACATAACACTGTACCAGCTACTAGGAAGAAAATTAACTCTATCCCAGCCGAAACCAGGACACGCTGTTTACTGAATAAACCGCTCTACTCGGGGAGTGTCAGTGCTTTATGTTGTAAACACAAAGGATCAAAGAGCCACATTTTATCAAAGAGCCACATTTTATGACATATACCTTATAAGCATATAATAGCATTCTGCTATTTAATTTGGGATACCCTTAATGACCAAGCGGGGAGTCAACTTTCCTCTGTAGCTTTCAAAGCAGTTTCAGATGGAAAGCAAAGCTCATTATTTCTGGGACTCAGAAGGTTAAATGACTGGCACACAGTCTAACACCAGGACATGGATCTGGGACAGAAATCCCGCTGTTCTGACTCCCAGTCTGAGGTCCTGTGCACCAAAAGCTCCATCATGGGACACTGGCTGCAAGGTATAATCATTTCTCTTAACACAAATGAAGACATTTTTTGTATTGCAGAACAGAAATCTGTCCTTTCATCCCTATGAATTACCCTGAAAACTCCTTTCATTATCTCCAGGCCATTAAAATAATCAGTTTTATTTTGCAATCCCAGCACTTCCGTTAGTTGCTAGACTAGTGCTTTCCTTTGGGATTGCAAAGTATTTTAGGAAACCTATCTTTACAAAAGCCTTTGTTTGAGAATGTTTATCAATAGAAACCATATCTATGACAGATAAATCAATAAACATTCAAAACACATAATATGGTGCAGCTAAAGGAGGGAGATACAGAGCTTGCCCCTAAGGATTATGAATATGAAACCCCATTGGGTTAAATAGTGACAGAGATTGCTACTACTGGGGTATTTCAGTGGTGTGTTTCGAATATTGTCTCTGTGCTCAGACTGTTTTGAGACCATTCCTAACAAATAAACAGCTTACTTATTTAGATGGCATCTTGTTTGACTGACCCTGATGGGATGGACAAAGGAAAAGAGACTGAGTATCATTTAGCACACATAGTCCAGAAGTGATGAGAAGATGACAACATTGGGGACTACTGGGCAAAGCCTGGGGGTACTGATTTAGATGCTGGACTACAATGATGAATATCTTGTGCCAAGTCAATCTGATTGCCATTATTACCCAGAAGCTTGGGGACAGTTTTTTGTCCTCTGCATTTTAACTAAGGGAATATATGCAAATGTAACAAGCATTAAAACCATCAGTCATACAGCTTGACTTAATAAATGTATTTGGATATGGCATCAATACCACTCCTGCTTTACTGGCTGTGGCAACCCTTTTAAGAACATTGCCATGTGCCATTTTATGGCACTGTGTACAAGGAGTGTACTCTGGTTTTTCCTTCAACAAGAACTTTACTGTGAGTGATGTAAGTACACACTCACTTGCAATTTTGATAGTCAGACACAGTCACAGTCCAAGGTATGGACAAATATAAGCCTGTCAGGTATGTTCTTGTTTGAAAACCCACGTATGTACATATGTATGTACATACATATATTCTTGTTCCCATACCACACAACACATTATGTGAAAATCGTTACACTTTGTGAACATCATCTTCTGGTGATGCTTGAAGCTACACAGATTAAAGAAATTGCTCTGCCTTCCACTGAGCTTTTAATTTGCCTGAATGTTAGCTGTTATGACAAACAGATTGTAATGAATGTGGTCTTGGGAAATTTAATCCATTTCTCTGTTATTTCATTGCAGCTTGAGTCTATAAAAGGTGCTTGGTGGCTGTGGAAAATTAACTGCATATAGTAGAGAAACACTTATCACTAGTTTCCTAGTGCTTCAAAAAAATAAAAAGACATACATCTCTTCATGAGTTGGGTACATCAACAGAGTCATCCCATGCCTTCACTGACTAGGCAAATACAGTCTTTGGCAGGAGGACAACAATGCAATATAGACTACTGCAGTAGAATCAGAAAAAGGTCATATTGTATATGGTGTGCAGAAAATGTCAGATGTTAATTTGAATGCACTTTTCATTTAAATAAAATTACTAGACTAGATGGTAATGGTCTAGAGAAAGACGTTTTAAAAGGACTATTGTCAATGACACGCAGCCTGGTACGTTGGGTTTTATGAGATTAACCTTCAAAGGTTCATAGAAGAAAATGCAATGCAAAAGGATCACCTTGGCAAAAGGAATGGTGATATGATGGCTACTCCAGAGAGCAGCTTTCAAAATCAGGGTACAACTCCTGCCATTGATGCCAGCATTTTTCATGGAGCAGTATTTGTGAGCATGTTGAAACCTGATGCTAGCAACACACTTAATGATGATGCTCAGAAATGTTTTGTCATACCTTTGAGTCACAGCAGCAGGATTGTAGGCTAAGCTGTTTGTGCTGCCAAAAGTCTCAAGGCTCAGACTAGAAGCAGGAAGGGAGAGGGAGTGAAAAGGTTTTCCAAACCTCTAGCACCAAGCTAGCAATAGCTCTGGCCCAAAAAGTTATGCAAGCTCCATGCTGAACAGGGCCCAGATGGGTTTATGCACATGATACTGGCACCTGAGTTTCCTTCACCCTCAGAACATGGATGGATTGAAAGCACACCAAGAAAGGCCAAAAGTAAGTGTTTGGCAACACTGAACTGCACTTCCCCAAGGGTCCCAATGGGGCACGCAAAGCATGCACTGAAGGCTGGGAAAGACTTTATTACTTCCTTATTCATTTTATGCTGCACACTTCTGTAAATTTCTTTTTCTAGCATTTCTAAATATTTATAAAGCTCTGTATACTCCTGAAACACAACAATGTCTTCTTACACATACACCAATCTGGGTTACTACTATTTGGAAAGAGAAAGAAAAGTCAGCTTATTATTATACAGCACAATTGCATTGATGACATGCCACACAACATGTTAATTCTAGTATTTTTACAGAAACTTAATCCACTACAATTCATTGCTTTAGCTTTTAGGAAACCTTAGACAGGAACAAGAGCATACAAAAATAAAAAGTAACTGGGATGTGTTAACAAGATAAATAGTCAGTACTGGGACAACACCAAGACTCAGATTTTAGGCAAGCCACCACTGACTGGCACCATGGAAAAGTCTAGCAGAAACTTCAGATTTTAATGTCTTTACTAGCTGACATCCTAAAACTGTCACAAACTTCAGGCTTCATCATGAAACCCAGAACTTTTCATGAGTTCTGGGTTTTTTTCTTCATTACGCTTAGACAGAGTTATTACAGGAGGGACCTGTAAAAATCCAGCATCACTTTGAATCTTACTAAACTCTTGGCCTCAATGACATTCATCAGTAGTAAATTCTACTCCTTAATTACATGCTGTTTGAAAAAGTGTTTCCTTTATTACTACATCAGCACATTTCTTTGTGTTTTGTTGTTGTTTCATCTTTGCTGCAGCAGCCAGACACATTACAAACCTAGAAGAACCATCCAATTAAGCAACTTGGATGTTGGAACCAACTGAACTGCTCAAAGCAGCTACACATTATTTATACACCTCCTGGAATGTGCAAATAGATTTATATCACCTATGTGAAGCATATTTTATTTAAAGAACAATAGACCAAATCCCTGTCTTGTGAAACTCCAATTACGCTGATGAGGTTAACCTCAAGCTGGATACATATTAAAATAGATTCCTAGGGATATATTATCAACAGAGATCTGACCTGATCTCCCTTAAAATAAATCACCACATAATCAGTTTCTGTGCAAAAACAAAACTAAGTGTTCCCCCCTCTCTCTCTGACTGTAAAAAGCTGCTCTGTCTTAAATTAATGGGCGCCTTTGACTTCTCAGCCTTTGGAGGTTGTGTCTGTGTGTGGTCTCTTCACTCCATAAAGTATGACCAGCAACTGATATGTGCCTGCCACATTTGCTCAACAGCCATGAGTGGCCCAGAGTATCGGCTGCAAAATGAAACACACATGGCAATGATTAATGGGGGCTGAGAAGTAAATGAACTGCCCAAGTCATGGGGGGATCTTTGAAAGGGGCACAGAATGGGGGAGAACAAAGCATTCCTTGAGTTTGATAATGCATTCACAACTAAATGGAAGAGTAAATGAAGAGATAGTGCCTACTCCTAGAAGTAAGAGAAAACAAATTAGACAAACACATTATGACCAGGATTTATAATGCAATAAAAAGGAAGAATATCCTATCTGGAAAGATCATAATAAAACATCAGCTTCCTGGCAGTTCTCAAACTGACAGTGGGACTACTGGACTATTAGAGCTTCAAACAGCAGTTGACAAAGAAGTAAGGGGAGAGTAAGAAAAAGAGTATCCCTTACGTTAACCTATGGAGTTTTGTGATGTTACTTTGCAGATTGCATCTTTCACCTACAAATATCTACAAATTGTATGTGCAATATATGTACAAGAACAGAGGGCTGTGCACAGAAATATGCGCTGATATGAATGTCATAGCTGACAAGATAAGTAGGATTCAGGCTTACTTTTGTGTTAATACTGAGAACTGGCCCTTTCTCCAGGGTTAGACTAGAGGGCTCTGAAGTTGCTCAAGATGCCAGCACCCTTATAAGGAAAATATAGTAAAAAAGAATATATTAGCCTAGGCCAAAAGGCTGGGATCAGCAGCGTCCAAGTTGCCTTGACCACGGGCTTTTTCCTCCTGCCATGCCCCTTTTCCATTTATTGGCAAGTGTATTTATGAATGGGGGAAAAGATCAGTTTTCACACCTGCTGAGTTTGCTTGCCATGTCACAAGCAGTGCAGCACAGCGCAGCCCAGCCCTATGGCACTGCCATCGCACCCAGACGCTTCAGTCTGCAGAAAAAACATGGGAACTGGAAAGCAGTGCTGCTGACCAGTCTCAGTGATCCCTCAAAACAGAAGGAAATGTTCTTGAAATATCTCTCCTTTCTTACGTCTGATCGGACCAAGTACAAAACACTGGGTAATTTCCTGTTGATTCCACATTTTTCTCTGGGATGAGGGCACAAGGCACCATTCGGTTACTCATCTTGTCCAATGCACAGATGGGTCTCAGGAGAGATGAAATCATAAACCTTTCCGAAGCAGGCTGCCTTCTTAACGAGCAAAACTGCAACTAACCTGAAACAAGCAAGCAAGCTTTCACACAACTTAGGTTTCCACTTTTTTCTGCCTGAAAAATCTCTATAGATCACAGTAACATATATGAGTAATATATATTACTGGTAAGCTTCTCAATACATCACAGCCTACACCACCTCACTGTCTCTGCTATTGGCTGTGATAACAAGGATGAGGCTATCCAGCCCCAGAGTCTGAGGCATTCAGCTCCAGAGTTTATTTCATCCACCTTGTGCAGCTTTCCTAATGCTTAGCTGAGAAAGAGACTTTGATTCATCTGCCCATGTGCATCGGTCAATTCAGATAGGGAAGATGATAGGATATTATAAAACAACAGTCAAAGGAAATGGCGGAAGTGATACCTGCTTTCTAATTTTTTTCTACTAACATTTGCAATTAGCAGTATGTTCTTAGTTCTTTGGCTCCTTCAACATATACAAACAGTTGTGGTAGTCAATGTTATTTCATTTACCAGTTTTTGAGTTAAGTGCCAAAACCTGTTCCTTTTCCAATTAGACATTATTCATTGCCTCTCAGCCAGGATAGACTGCGCTCACTCTAGTGAAATACACTCTAGTGAAAGACCACTCTGAAATTGTAACTAATGGAGAACAGTGCTGCATGGGGGTCATAGAATCATAAAATCATTTAGGTTGGAAAAGACCTTTAAGATCACCGAGTCCAACCATCAACCATGCCCACTAAACCATGTCCTCAAGTGCCCTGTCTACATGCTTTTTGAATACCTCCAGGGATGGTGACTCAACCACTTCCCTGGGCAGCCTGTTCCAATGCCTGACAACCCTTTCAGTAAAGAAATTTTTCCTAATACCCAATCTAAACCTCCCCTGCCGCAACTTGAGGCCATTTCCTCTCGTCCTATCACTAGTTACTTGATAGATGAGACCAGCACCCACCTCCCTACAACCTCCTTTCAGGTAGTTGTAGAGAGCAATGAGGTCTCCCCTCAGCCTCCTTTTCCCCAGGCTAAACAACCCCAGTTCCCTCAGCCGCTCCTCATAAGACTTGTGCTCCAGGCCCCTCACCAGCTTCATTGCCCTTCTCTGGACACGCTCCAGCCCCTCCATGTCTTTCCTGTAGCGAGGGGCCCAAAACACAGTACACAGTACTTGAGGTGCGGCCTCACCAGTGCCGAGTACAGGGGGACGATCACTTCCCTGCTCCTGCTGGCCACACTGTTTCTGATTCAGGCCAGGATGCCGTTGGCCTCCTTGGCCACCTGGGCACACTGCTGGCTCATATTCAGCCAGCTGTCAACCAGCACCCCCAGGTCCTTTTCTGCTGGGCAGCTTTCCAGCCACTCTTCCCCAACCCTGTAGCGTTGCATGGGGTTGTGACAGAAGTGCAGGACCCGGCATTTGGCCTTGTTTAACCTCATACAACTGGCCTCGGCCCAATGATCCAGCCTGTCCAGATCCCTCTGCAGAGCCTTCCTACCCGTGAGCAGATCAACCCTCCCTCCCAACTTGGTGTCATCCGCAGACTTACTGAGGGTGCAGTCAATCCCCTCTTTCAGATCATTGATGAAGATATTAAAGAGAACCAGCCCCAGTACTGAGCCCTGGGGATTTTAATTGTATTTCCCTATTTTCATTAGTTTGAGTACTACCTCCTTCCCTGTGTGACAACACTGCTTTCATCCTAACTGAAATGGCTCAGGAGGGCAGTGCCTAGATATAAATGTGGGACAGGGTATTCTTGGAAAAGAGACTTCCCAGGCTGAGACCCATCAGTCTCCCTAGTTATCAGCAGAACAGGCACACTTTGGCTTCTGGGGCACAGTGCAGGTTTGGTCTATTTTGACAAGGGAGCGGTCTGAGTGACAGAGGAAAAAAGTGAGAAGCTCAGGGTGACAGGGCAAAATGCACCGTCAGAAGCTGAAGCCCAGTGGAAATAGTTGTATTTACTTACTGACTTGTCCATTGTGCAGAGCTCTGGAGGAGTAAGTTTAAAAACTCATATAATTTTTGAAACAATTATCCCATTAAAGCATGAATTAGTACTACCAGATATCTCTCATCCAACTACCACCTTGATTGCATTTATTAGTTAAATCTGAGTATGATGCCACAGAAATAATGTCTTAATGCATAGGACAATGGATAGAAGAGCAGTTTATACTACACACTTGTTTATATACTCTCAGGTCACTGCTAGGGTGATAAAGCACTCATAATCTGCTCTCTGGTTCTGGTTCTGTGACATGGACAGCAGTCTTTTAGTCAACTATGATATTGTATTAATTCATTCCAGGTCCAGCTGTTAGCCAGCACAGCTACAGTTCCATTTTGATGTTCTGAGGTTTGCACATGTAATAAATCACCGTGGCAGCACAGGGATTTATGTGAACAATTCCTCATACACTTATACAAATTCATATACCTATCAAAAGCTGTCTTGTTTTGTAGCTCACTTCAGACACCACCTGCAAAAGCTTGCTAAGTTTCAGGATCTGACATGTTCATTGGGGCAATTTATGCAACAAGAGAGATTCAGTAGGACCAAAGATTCACAGGACCTTTTGGAGAAAAGCTTAGCATGGAGACTCTTATTGTTACCTCCTTGTTTGCCCTTTACAGCCCTGAACACGTTCAGTACACTCTTGTACTGAAATCAGAGTTACAGTAATCTACGCGTCTGGACTGTCCTCACATTTTAAGGCATTCACCATGTCCCAATTACACTGGCATGGCAGTTTCAAGCAAGCAGAAGAACCAAACACATATTCAGCAAAGCTTATACATAGAAGAAAGGAACTCCTCCTGGCCTGGAGTTAGGCTGAACAAAGGGGACAGGACAGGATTTTCAGAGAAGCTCAGGGTGCTGGACACCCAAATCCCATTAAAAATTGGCTAAGTGACTCCATCTTCTTAAAAAATATTAGCTGTAATTATTCAAAGAACACATCATTTAATATATTTGGATGTCATTACTGTGGTGTATAAAAATACGAGCCTAAATCAGGCTCCCGAACCCATACTGAGGCATTGAAGTAAGCGTCCTGGTTTGCAAAAGTGCTGAATACCAGCCACTCCCACTGACTCATCAATGTGCTCAGCACCTTGCTAGCAAATCAGGCTCAAATTAGAGCACTGACACAAAGCTATTAATCAGCCAACTCTCAAACCAAAAACAGTTCATCAAACGAAGCAAGGAATGGAGAAAAATTAAGACTACATGGAAGAGCAAAGAGATTGCTCTGTAAAGGCAGCTTTACATTGTTCCAGGAGATTTTCCTTCAGAAGTTTGACATTATTAATGCGTGTAACATAAAACAGTTCCACGAACAGAAGCTCTTTGCTTGAGTCTGCTCCGACAACAATAACACCAGTTTCATATAATGTACAAGGAATCCCCAGAGATTTGCACTCAATCACGTTGACAAGAAAATCAAGATAGAAACCATGCAGAAAAGCTTTGAAAAATAAATCAAAAAGGTTAGGGCGATTCTGCAGCACAGCTCTGTGCATAGATAAGCCAGCTTTTTCCAAAGTCATCTCGGATTGCTACTATGGCATGTGAAAATGTAGAAAGGTAGAATAGGGGCAATGTAGAGATTAGGTGTCATCTGTGGCCATGAAAAAGAAATAATCTTCACTTAACACCTTTGGAATTCTGTCCTAACTACGTCAGCACTACTATTGCTTCAGTGATGGCAGGATTTGGCCCCTGTTGTTGAAAACAGCATGTTCCTCTAAAATGTTTGAACTACCACTAAATTAATTTTATGCTTACTAGACACGGGTTTTCCCAAGCAATGTATTTTCTGATTCATATAACAAGTTCTCTTTATGGAGATTTATGTGCTTCCCACTTACATATTTTCCTATCTTGCCCTAATATAGTTTTATAAAAGGGTAAATGTTTGGCCGCTTTCCAGAGATACATGGCAGCCATAAAGCTTTCCTAATGTGTCCATTGAGAAGTCTCTGGGACAGAGGAGTCCTACGTGGGACAGACCTACCAGAAAAATCTCTGTCACACCATGCCCAGTTCTCAGCCACCAGTGCTGGGGGTTTAGCCATATGAAAGAGGATATGTCCCAAAAATGACAAAGCTCTGGTGCACCCTGACAGCTGTGAAAGACAAGAAAATTCAGATGAGCTTCAAGGTTACCCTGACTTAGATGGAGGCTTTTTAGCTTTGAAGTTTGTGAGTGATTTAAGTCACCAAAGTCCTTCCAGTCTTTGACTGGATCAGTCATTCTGGCCTACTTATTTTGGTAGATATGTCCTCCTCTGCAATTATATTTGATACAATCTTGATTTGACAAATATGCACTCCAAACATATTATCATTTCTTTTGCACCTTATATTCATTATTTTAGGCAGTTCCCGCCCCAGACTCTTTGGACTCCACATTCCAAAGACAAGAAATTGAGTGACTAAAGGAAAAATGTATGAAAGAAGGTGGCATGAATAACAATGAAGATGGGTGTGCTTACATAAATCAGCAGTCACCATGGTCACAGGTGGCCTCCACCTTCAAGGCTGCCAGGTGACAGTGATTTGTAGGCAGTGCAGCAAAGACAGGCCTTGAAGAGGCTTTTGGAGGACAGTTAGGGGTAGTTGAAGTTTGGCAGAGGACTTCCTCCCATTTACAGGAGAAGGTGCCTGTGTGGAAAAAGGCAGACAAATAAGGAGATAAACATTGGTGGAATAAAACAGAGGCACAGGAAATCAGGTATTGCATTAAATAGTGGATGAAGTCTTAGCAATGACAAAGAAACTGCTCCTTTGGCTTTGTTATCAGTACCAAAGATGGTATTTTTTCTAAGGAAACATGATTTTTTGTTTGGTTTGAAGTGTCCAGCTTACACTACATTAACAAGCTTGTTGGGTTTTTTCCACTTAGAGAAATAATGAACACCGACATTCTGAAAATAGTAAGAACTTTCACCGGAAGAGTGGTGAAAGACCAAGTATGTTAGTATATTGGTAAGAAACAAGGTGCATGGGAAATCAATCTGATACAACAGAATTTAATACTTCATATCCTTGCTTAAACTGATAGTATCTTTCACTAATACCATGTTTGGGTAGTTCTCACTGAATCCTAGCTAGCAGTTATGTTACTAGTAAAATCCTTTGGGCCAAGTTTTGTAGGCAAAGGTAATATTTCTTCTTAAAGTAACTGATACAGTTGAGAAAAAACAGACAAGCGCCTGGTGATGTCTGCTTCCTAAGTCTTTGACAGAAACACTTCATTATTCCCAGTAGATTTACCTTCTCTGACCCTCTGACACAAACCTTTGAATATGCCATTTAATTTACTAGTAATGTAACTATAGAGAATAATACAGGCTTGGGTAAGACATGGACATGTTCAGACTACTTTACTTCTGTATCAGATTTGTTCTTGCCAGGAGCTGTTCACTGAAAAAGTTTGTTCCCAAGGACATGCTGTCTGAGGAGCCTAAATCTGATGTTCCAAATAAGCATCATTCTAGGACAAATTTGCAAGCCTGGATCCCAGCCTGTTTAGGTCCTAACAGAGACCATGCATTTCATTTGCACCTGGGAGTGATCAAGAGGAGGGAGCACTTGCAAAGACCATTCAAGTATTATTAAAGATCTAGCAAACCATTACTCAATTTCTCTGTATATCAGCAGAGAAAAAGGAGGAAAAACCCCCAAGCCTATTCATTGATTTCCTTAGATTTCTAGGAAGGCAGAGAGAAATTTCACACCTTCCTTAGTGCCATGTACTGAGGGCAAGTACATAAGCATAAAACATTACAGTTTTAGGAGCCGCTCACTGGCTTATTGACTTGTCTCAGTATTACGCTACTCTACAGAACCAGCTCTTTCTTTGCAAGACAAAGATTCTGTTTCTGGGCATGTATCTGACTTCAGAAAGTGACTGTTCAGAGCCTGAGTGGAGTGTTACTGTTCAAAGAGAAACTTCAAACAAGGTCACTGTGCTTGAAATATATACGCTGTACACTGGTACACCTAAAAAAACCCCACAAACTCAATCAAAGAAGAGAAAGAGTGCCTAACTGGACTCTTCCACTAGCAGGTATCTGCTGTTGTTACTTAATGACCAACCCTAACTTCAGCACTTTTAATGAAGGAGATTAGTTACAGATCATTGTATTGGTCTGTTGTGAGTGGGAGGAAGAAGGAGCTCCACAGGAGAGTTCCAAACCATTGGCTGCTCTCACATATTCAGGGACAGAGCAGGAAGGTGGGGGAACACAAGAGGTCCCCGTTATACTTGGTGTGTCCAAACCGATGCAGAGCACTTCACAAATGCTGTGCAAGGTTCATACGCAAGCTGGAACAAGGCTGAAACTTCTACTGCAACCCATGTATCCATGGAGTAAAGCTAAACATTAGCTACTATCTCCCCTCCCTCAGCTATTTTGAGTTTGTGTCAGACAGGGGTTTGGATGTGCCTAATACTTTTTCCAGTTGTAGACTACAAAATCCAGGAATCGTTTGAGAGCAAATTTCTCTTACTGGGACCAAAAAGCGTCTAAAGTCACAGTTCACAAGGTCTACAACATCCTGATCCAAATCTTGCTGAAAGCTTATAAAATTCAAATGCCACTTTCTTGGTCTATCCATGTGTTATGGGTTTGTGTGGCGCGGTTTTCCTTGGTGGCAGGGGAGGGGGGCTGCAGAGGCGGCCCCTTTAAGAAGTTGCTGGAAGAATTCGCTGCCCCAAAATGTCGGACCCGCGCGCCAAAATGTCGGACCCGCCTCTAGGCGGGGAGTGACGGTGGTAACGCCTCTGGGAAACATATTTAAGAAGGGGAACCGGTAGTGTGGGGGTTGGGAAACCTGAGAGGAACATCGCTGCCGACACTGGAATCATGGAAGTGGAGGGGGAGGAGGAGGCGCCTGAGGAGGCTGATGGCCCTGCAGCCCATGGGGGTGAACGGTGGAGCGGAGGCTCCCGAAGGTGGCCGTAACCCCATGGTAAAAACCGCGCTGAAGCAGTGTGAGACGGGAGAGCAGCCCGCGGAAAGGACCCGCGCCAGGGGAGTTCGGGAAGAACTGAAGCCCGCGGAAAGGATCCGCACCAGGGAAGTTTGTGAGGAACTGCAGCCCGCGGAAAGGAACCACGTTGGAGCAGGGAACGAGAGAGGAATCTTCCCCCTGAGGAAAGAAGCGGCCACAACGATGTGTGGCGAGCTGACTCAACCCCCATCCCCTGTTCCCCTGCGCCGCCGGGGGGAGGAGGTAGAAAGCATCGGTAGTTGAACTGAGCCGGGAAGGCGGGAGGGGTTGGGGGAGGTTGTTCTGATGTTTAGTTTCCCTTCCTAATACCCTTGTGTTTTGTTTTTGTTTTGATTTGTAGTAAATTAAATTGATTTGGTTTTTTTCCCAAGTTGAGCCTGTCTTTTGCCCGTGACCACAAGTGGGGAGTGATCCCTCCCAGTCCTTGTCTCGACCCACAAGCCTGCCTTTGGATTTTCTCCTCATCCCAACGTGGCCAGGCGAGGGGGTGGGGGGTGAGCGAGCGGCTTCGTGGTGCTTTGTTACCGACTGAGCTGACCTGAAACCACGACACCATGATAGAGGAGAATAAACTAAAGCCATCTAAACCAACATGAAGAGTCTTGGCAAACCAGTTCTGTTACTTCATGAAAAGGCCTGGACATAGCTGCAGAGTGTGTGTTTATCCAAAGCTGCTAGGCCATGAAAAGGTGGGGCTGTCACTAGCAGAACTACATTTAGTGGGAGGTGTCATGCAGCATGATGACAGTATCATTTATGTCCTACTTAATGTTTCTAACAACAGATAAGACTAAACTAATAACTAATATTTCTGCTCTCTCCTATTCTGTTAATGCTCATCAGTAAATCAGAAAATTGTGATTAATTTTGAAAGTATTGCTGCTTTTTTTCCTAAAATGCAGATTTTAAAAACAAATTCTCTGTACTTTGCCATATTTATATGCTACAGTTATTATCCAATGAAAATTTAAATACAATGAAATTGTCCACTAACAAAATAATTGTGTATGAAAATAATTTGTAACTTTTAAATTTGAATACTAAATGTACTCTACCTTCTGGCTCAGTAAGTTTGTCTTTCTCTGCATTCAAATTATTTCCCTCTGCTCTGTCTGCCACATGCTGTGGGGTTTGCTTTGGTTTTTATGCCACGGAGTGATCAGATTGTGGCAATCTTGGTTTACTTGCTTAAGAGAAGATATTGCCTTTTCTGTTTGACAGAATGTCTTGTCTTTCTGTGTAATACTACCTTTTTTCCTTACTACTTGATCTGCTGCTACAAGGGAAATACTGATTAACAGACTTTATTGAGGTTCTGTTGGGACCCTGTGTAGCAAGCACTTGTGTAGTAATCAGAATAACCACAAGATTTTTGGAGCATGGGGACATGTACACTATTTGCTCCCTCCTGCTCCAGTGAGGGAAGATCCTGTAGGTCCTTGGGGCCTGAAAGCTTAAGTCCATCTATCTTCCCTGCCCCTATTGCTCAGTACTCATAGTTTTCATGAACCTAGGTAATAATGACCTCAAGAATCCCAAGAGAAAAGTTCAAACAGTGAACAGCTTTTTCTTCCCTATAGTAGAAACAGTCATATAATTGCCAAATAATGGATAGTGTCTTAATTGCTTTTAGTATAAATGACACGTTCTGACTCTTTTCTTTCATCTTGCTTTTTTCCTGTTTCCTTCTATAGCAAAAGGCATGTTTGCTTTCCTCCACCGCCTGGTCTTCTTAGATTGGCTTTTTCATCGTGCTTCTCTACATAACAGCACGCACTTTATTCTGACAGAAACAATTTTGTATCTACCTGCAAACTCTCCTAAATGGAATAGTCTTGTTCTCTGCTCTGTGTGATTATTATTTCTGTAAAAATGAGATCTGTGCAATATAGTTGCATTCACATTTCTAACAAACATTTCTACATACTCTTGCAATTGCATCAGGGCATCAGTGAAGCACTCAGCACAGAGGGATGGCTTTGCCACTTGCCAAGAGGTTTTTCTTTTTTACATCAGTAGAGAGGTCTTTTTGCTTTAGAGGGAGAGGGTAATAAGTTTCACACAGTGCAGGGTCAAGCACACAAGAAGCAAGTGATCTATCACACGTAGGCTTCTTTTTATGTTCTGTTATCAGATTTATCTCTTTCAGAAGTTGCCAATGCTGTTACCAAAATATAAATGCAGGGCTTCTTAGTTCTGCACCTCGGAACTTAGAGCCTCTACAGCATTTCACCTTTCAAATGTTTTCTTGTAATTCCAGATAAGGTAAGATTCTGTTAATTATTCTTGTTGACAAATGAGGAAGCCCTTAAAGACACAGGTGAAACTTGTTCAGAGCCAGTCAGTAAGTAGCAGAGCTGCAACAAGTATCTCATGACCTCTGATCATGAACCTCAAAACATACAGGCTCTGGTTAGTCTGAGCTGCAGGTCAGCATATGCAGGCACAGTGCAAACTGTAACCAAATGTGACTATAGTTTTATTTTGCAAAAAGCATTACACATAGTGGGCTCTTTCTCTTTCAACAACTGCGTATCAGGATAATTCAATGGCTGTGTTTTCCGAAAAGCAGTGTTGGTGAGCGAGGTCTTTTATAAAACTAACAGCTTTCTACAAAGTATTAAAATGAGAGATGTTTATTTAAAGCTGACGCTCTGAATGCACAAATCAAGTATCTCAGTGACATAAATGTCAAATAAATTAGATGTGGTGTGGTAGAAACATGTCCTGTAGCATTTTTTACATGACATTAGGAATTCATTGAAGTTAAGAACAGAGCTGTCCTATGTAAGGAAAAACAGTAAGACTAGAGAGGATAGCAGCAAATAGAGTAAAAATTGTTTTAAGTGATTGCTGATTGCAGGTGCCCAGTTTGAATTTTCTTGGGCCTGTACTTATTTCCTCACAAGTGCTGAGTGTCTGCAGTATGCAGCATTTTTGAAAACAGCTTTTAATTTATATGGATTTCAATTTAAATATGTCAAGGGTGAGGATTCATTCAAATGTTGGCTTTCTTTTTTCCAACTCCAGCATCAGTGGAGCCGTCTTCAGCAATTTATCTCATTTATTTATTTAGCTTCTCTGACAAAGAGGAATTAACTTGGTTGGAGCTCAACAGTATTTTGGTCTCCCTGATTATGTAACTAAATAGACTTAAAACAAACCAAGGATGGGTTCAGCACAGCTAACACGGAATGGGGAAATGAAGCTGATCACCACTGCCTTTTGGGTGACAATAGAAAAGGCCCTTCCCTGACTCAACTTCTGCCTCTGCATAACACTGGTTGAGACTTACTTTTCCTTTGTAATGCTTGGGCGGACACTTTTTTTCCTTCCCCTCACCCCTCTATGGATAGAGCTCCATCTCACACAGTATTCTGTTCACAGATTGTTCTGTGTCAAGGCAGCTGCTAAAACATACTTCAGGAAATAATTTCTGCTAGCATTTTTGCTGAAGGCGGCATCAAGAGCCCTGGCTAGTAGTGCCAGAGTGCAGGGTCTCCTTGTCACAGCCTTCAGGTCACATCACACAAAGCTGTAGCATAAAGAGAATGTTGAAGTTTCCCCAGAAATGCCATTTGATCACAAAGCAGAGTGTATGTCTCAGAAACATCTCTTGATTTTTGGCAAGTGCTGACAAAGAGTTAGAAAGCTCCAGTGCTAACCTATTTTCACCTACTCATGTTTAAAATTAATGTTAAAGTTATATATCAAAGGCAAAGTCATCCAGTAACCTATTACTACACACCCCTATCTCCCAGATGCATACCTTGTTTTCACTCAGATAATTGCTACATCAAGACTGTAAGTCTCTCAAATACAATAGGAGTAGGAAAGATAAATATCTAAAATAAAGTCTTCTTTCAGGGGAAGAGCATTGTTATGCACACGCTTTTCTATTCCAAACACCACCTAAAGACTGGACTGTACAGATGAAAATAATTGTTTTGAGCTGTCATATCTCACACATGGCTTCTCACAATAAGCATAAACTTCCTTTAAAAGTAACTGCAACGAAGGGCAGATCAAGCACCAATCTGTTTGCTTTGCGCTGATCCACACTTAGTACAGCACCTAACAAGAAAATTTGTTCTGCAGCTGCTGGTTATAAAGGAAAAAAATGCACTTTGCAAACTTGCATTTGTTACAAGTTTCTGAATTTCACAACCTGAATGAGAGTAGTAGTACTTGAACGAACTCGCAATCTGTTTCAGAATCAGCAAAGAAACTTGTCTCCCAAGTCAGTGCATCGCTGGTGCGACGCTGATGCTGCAGCATCAGTTCAGGAGGGGAGGGTGCACAGTGAAGGTCAGAGTGCATCTAAGTGGACAGTACTGGTCTGGCAAATTCAGGCTTTTCCTCTTAGTGAATGCTTCTTGCGGCTAATCAAGGGCCTGTTAGGTGACTGCTTATCTTCTAGTGCTCCAGCCAACACAGCTGCCACAGACAGAGACCTCCTCTCTGACAGAAACTTCATAGCCCAGTGTCTTCCAGACAAAATGAACCAAATCCTTAGGGAGTGTATATCAGCTCTATCCCATTGAAAGCTGTGCTATTTATAGATCCTCTAGGAATCGGTCCACACATAAGCACCTTCAGCAGTAATGAAGGTCATAGCATAGATGGTCTGAACTTTGCCACTACAGTTTATATAATTTTGCCAATGAGCATATCCAATCTCAGCTTAAAATCATCTGAGGCTTTCAAAGCAGTAAATCACTGCAGCATGAGACTGCTAGCACTGATGAAGAGGCGTCAGCCAAGTCTCTTTTGTGGGAATTCCAGAGACCAAATCTCTTCCTATTGCAGCATGTCCCAGGAGGCTGCGGAGAATGGCTTTCCCCAGCAAAGATGACCCTGAGTCTGCTCAACAATGATAAGAGTTCAAACCACGGGCAATCTTTCCTGTGTTGCCTTTAGCAACACTGATATCAAAATAATGTTAGATACCATGGTGATAAGAACACCTGGAGTCCTGGCTGGGCTATTTTAAGAGAGAAACATGGCTTTCTGTTTTGATAGCACAGATACAGCCCAAAATACAGCCTTCAGCAACAATACCTGACTTTCTTTCAAATGGGTGTGCTGGGAGCTTGCCTATACTGTTCTTACGTGTTTCTGCAGCAGTGTTAGCCAAACACTGACTCATTTTGTTTCAACTGTCTGGCTTGGGTAATGGGGCAGTCAGTGTTTTTGTAGCAATCCCATCTGCTCCCTCCCAGTCATGAAGGATCTTGCAGATAAGCTAGCAGGAGACGTGATTCACTGCAGTCCTCCCACCATCATGTATTGTATTTCCCTGTTGTCACTGGCTTGCAGTCTGGTTTTGGGCAAGACCCTTTGGCCCATGCTTCTTTTTCTTCTGTAGTTCACAGGATAAAAGATGGGATGAAAATTACTGTCCTAAAGACCTTCAGATTGGACCAGGCCTGGCACAGCATCTCTCAAATGAAGCTACCGGGAACTGTTCAAGGCCAGCACAATTCCAAGTAACTACTAGTGGTCATCAGGACTTCATCCACTGTGCACTTTCTGTAGCCACATACGCTGCCACAGCAAAGGTCCATTTGGAAACCTCTAATCTAGCATGTATTCATCTGCATTACAAAGTGTTTCATAACAAAAGCTTACAGGAATTAAATACCAGAAAATGTGTGAGCATCATATTGTAGTTTACTACCACAATAATTATGTGGCTTGCACTGAGATTTTTCTACTGCTTTCCAAGCAAACTATCAGGAAACAAGAAGGAATTTTCTATGCTTAAGTAAATACTGTTCAAGGAACAAGATAACCTCCAGCAGGAGAAGGAACTACTGCAGTATTGGCTGGGACAGATGCCATAGTATTTTATTTTATTAAAAGGAATGGAAATTTGGTGACAATTTTTATCCACGTGATGTGTATTCGAACGCTCATTAAAATATTAGTTGTTCAAAACACATAATAAAATTGCAACACTTAACACAGCCCATTTCAGTTGCTCTGACCAGTCTTCTAGAATCTGCAGACTTGTTAAAACATTTTCCAATACGCATAAATATTCTGTTTTCATTACAGTTGTTGTTAACCTAGTATCAAGCCTCTGCTAGGCATTTCTAAGCCCAAAGATCTGTAGCCAAAGAGCAAGAATATAGGACTACTGCTAGAGGCTTCTCACTTCTAACAAGCCAAACTGATCTCTTGAAGAAACAGCAACTGCTTCTACATTTAGTTTCTGGCACTAATCTCTCTAATTCTTTGTGAAACAGACCCAGTCAATATTATTTATTTTTAATAAAGAAGAGATCACTGGGATTGATGGAAGGAGAGACTAAGGTGAACTACCTATGTAGTGTACGTGGATAGCTACTTATGTCACAGTTAGGAATAAGACGGTCACACAGGATCTAGAGAAGGCAAAGGCAATACATTAAATTATTGAAAGAGACTGTTTACAGTTAGATAAACAGTTTCAGGAAGAGGTTATAGTTTCATACAGTACTCAGTAGCATAAACCCTTTCTGAGGGCAGTAGAGCATTACTGTCGTAGATAGCACTTAGAAAGCCCAGATACCTCATGGTTGTGGATTAACTGTACTAACTAGAGAGAACTGCAAGCCACATACGTAGTGCCTAACTCGATGCACAAGACCTATGCACTGAAATCCATGAGAGGGGAACATCAGAAAAGTTATCCTAATACCAATTCTCAGAAATCAGTTGTTCTATGTCTAGCGTTATATTTGAAAGACCCAATTCTGTAGCTGTTACAGCTGCCCTATGTCTGACACTGCACTAAGCAGGCTTAAAACCTACTGAATCCACTCAGCAGGGGATTTCTCCTGTGAGAGGGAATCCTTTTGTAGTGTAAGAAAGACAATTGCAGCTGTTCCTTCCTCAGCTACTGCTACAGGAAATGCAGCTGGGAACATTAGCAAGCCCTGGACAGCCACAATTCCTCTGTTCCCAGCTTCTGGAATAAAGGGTCAGCAACCATTCATGTAACTTTTAGAGCAAGGTACAAACCAACAGATTTTGCTGGGACAAGTTTAGTACAGTTTGCCACAAAACTGGGAAACTACTGTGTTCTCTGCACCCCTAACCTTGTCGCCAACCCTATTTCCATCTGCATTCAGCACTTTATTTACATTTCTAGGATGCAGGTCTTTCAGGGAGCTGGTGTTTCCAATTAATTCAGAACTTTGCTAGATAACATCTGTTCACTGTTACAGTGGCTGGCACAGAGCTCTATGCTCAACTACCATTTCAAATGCATATGCCAAGATCTTCTGCAGAAGGGAAGCAGAACATGCTTAAAACTTTTTTTTTTTTTCTAAAATTGGAAAACCCATTTCAAACCCTGTAACATTTGTAGATATGCCTGTACAAAGAGAAGACCTGTTNACAAGGAGAAGCCCTGTTACCTTAGGCTGGATGACACTCAAAACAAAAGGCTTGCCCTATTTCTATTAATTAGTCAAAGCGATAGGCAGGGGATTTTGGTAATGTTTTTAAAGATGCATTTACAGCAATAGGGAACACACTACAGTCTTCTGTACTCCTTATCTCCTGCCCATCAATCACTCCAATATGAATATTCAACACCTGCCCTTAACCAAGGCAGGTTGCGGGGCTTTGCTCAATTTGAGCTTTTTTAGTTCTCTTGACTTGGATCCAACTGCTTAGGAAGTACTGGAGTAGTCAGACACCAATTCAAGAAGGGCACTTGAGAAGAAGGGGCTTAAGTCTCATTAAAGTCAACAGATCTAAGCCCCTGTGCTCTTGCAGTTTTGCTTATCAGCATTCATTCAATAAGCTATACAAGTGATGCGTTTAGGCACAGCAGAGTTCCTGGTGCAGTATTCTAGTCACACTCCTGAAGCACACAACTGGAAGTCTAGCAAAATTATACTTCTCAGACAGTTAAATTAGATTATACAGAACTCCAAGACTCTGCTAATTAGGGTTGCTGGTATCCATCCGTCTAGTTTAGACAGCTCTCTTAAGTAGTAATATTCCCTCTACTTTCTTCTCTTATATTGCCTGCAATGCAGAATAAGCCCTGTGCAGGATTCTGCCAAGTGCACAAGCAAAACACTAGACACGACAAGATACATAAGACAAGAAAATTCAAGAACTTGACTTTTTAAAAAGTGTTTTCAGCGAAGGCGTGGATTAGCCCTTCTTTGATTTAATCAGCCTTTCCATGGTGGCTACAGCAGTCATACTCCAGCAGATTTAAGACAACACGTGGGGAAAATAGAACAAATTCACTTGTAAAGGAACTCCACTAGTGTCTGATATTATTCTAGGTGTGAATTAGCTTAAGTAATTTATCACCAAGCAATTTCCATTTTCAAACTCCTGTGCCAACAAATACGTTGCCAAAAGCAGAAAAATGACTGCCAAATCTTATCTTGTAGTTAAGCACAGTGCTGCATCTTGAAAACCCATTTTGGGAGAAGGGCTGGGCTTGGAGGTGGTAAACAGGATAGGAGAGTTCAATGCTATGTGGCCGCTCCTCTGTTCCTTCCAAAAATAAACTACTACACCCTTTAAAATAAAACCTTGACCATACAAGATATTAAAGCCCTTAGCTCAAGCACTCTTTGTACACAGCAGGAGATGTTATCAGCAGTAAGCCAGCCAACAGAAACAACTGCTAAAGCAAAATCCTTTTGTGATTGGTCCATTGTTTCTGAACACCCAGCAAGAAGTAAAGGGTCTCCCTCACTGGAATGGAAGAACCCTGTGTAACAGCAAGCAGCTTTGCAATTATCATTAGCTACTACTCAAAATACCAAGACAGTGAAAAAACACAATGCGAGGGCTTACATATGCTTTATCATTTCTCTGCCATTCCCCCTCCCTACGCACAACCACCTTCCCAAACAATAAAAGGGAAGGAGGTTGCTGTCTAAATGCATGGAACAGGATATTGTAAGGCAAGACCTCCTGAAGCCAGGCTCAGAGTTAAGTGCAAGCTGCTGTAAAACGTGCAGCAGGAACCTGCAGTCAGATTGAAGTTCTGGCTACACTACTGTACCAGGGAGCAAGGACACACAATGACATTTATCACACCTTGTACAGATAATCTGTGTGTGGAATAACACTGCCTCTTTAAGCATCTGGCCACAGACAGACTCTGGCCCATGCAGGTGTATTAATACAGGGTCAAACGCCATCCATGCCATTAGGAGATGACTCTGCAGTTCCAGAGACTCACAAGTGTCAGATTTGGTGACTGGTCTTTGGCACATCATTCACAGAACAACCCTCATTCAAAGCATATGAAAAAAGTCACACAGAGGACAAACAAGAATTATGTTGTTATAGCTGATACAGCCGGAGCAAGAAGATGCATAAAACAGGAAAAGTAGCT
>VYZV01007775.1:30282-77350 GCA_013401275.1 Pandion haliaetus | reverse complement strand
GGCCAAAGTGTTCTCTCAAGTTCTTAAAAGCAGAAGGAAATAAATACACAGATAATGTCAGCGAGTTCATATAAGCTTCTTTTCTGTAAGAAAGCAGGCTGGAAATACCTTCTGAAGGCACAGTTTGAAAAGGAACTTCCCAGGGGCTGACTTTAAGATGCAAATACACCCACCCCTCTTTGAGAAGTTCACTTACTTCCACCTCTTGCCCCACTTTTCTCAATAGGGGGAAGGCATTCCTACTTTGCAAATGTTCGGCTGGCAAAGCTGAGGGAGCAGCCGCAGGCAAAGAGCAGCTCTTTTAGCTGGATAAGAAGTAATGCAAAAACATTAACAAAAGAATACAGAAACTTTCAGTGGTATCATTAACAGCTGCACAACAGTGTGTCAGTATAGTACTGGAGTTGGTGTGGGGTGAAGATGAAGGTTGGGCAGAGAAAAAGGAGTAGGTGCTGTTTAAGACAGCTCCTGACAATGGCCTGGACAACTAGTAAGACTTTGTAGGAGATGCAGCTATATATGTGTTCTTCACTCTTCCCATCTTCTGCTGTGGACACATCCACTGCCTTCATTTGTACATTTTCCAGTTTCAGTTATGAAGTCAAGTGTGTTGATACGATTTACGTAATCTTAGTTTACACTACTCTCAAGACTCCATTGCAAAATTCATGTCAGTAGTCATGCCATCTGCATAAGTCAGAAATTAGATCGTCTCTCCTTTTTTTTGGTTGGTTTTTTATTTATTTATTTTATGATGCTACAGCATCCTTTGTGTGGGAATCCTGGTGTGTTACTAGCATTGATAGCAAGAGATGTCATCATGCTTAGTGATTTTTATGATGTATTAATAAAAAATGAATATCTTATTTTCCTCAGTGGAGTACTACAAACAAAGGACTCCATAAAGAACAAAGACTGTGAAGAAGAGGAGATAGAAAATAAGCTGCTCATTTCAAATGAAATTAAAGGTAAATTGGCAGTATTTCATTTGTTTCATATTAAAATCTCAGAACTAAAGAAATGTGATACTCCCTGAAATTCTTCATGAAACTACATTTCAACTTATCTTCCACATTTACTATTTCTGTCCAAAAATTTGACAGCAACGCTTTTAACACTGTGTTTCTTTGTCTTGTAATCATCAAAGGCTTTGCCAAGAACTTACTGCAGTTGTAAAGATGAGTGCAAATGAATACTGGTATAAAAAGTTTCATTTCAAGAATATATTTTTCTACTGACTTTTAAAAATAGGTAATTAAACCAGTCTGAGTTGTAAAGGTAAAACATTCGCTTATTGCTTCAAAAGTGTCTTGAAAGAAAGTTAAAGCATTTACACCTTACAGGCATAATGCAAAGTTAAGGTGACTTACTCAACCCAGCCTCAGTCTGTTCTGCAGTCTGATACTTTCCGGCAGCCCATACATAGAATGAGCCCTTTCTTTTTCATGAGTTTTACAGAGGGATGGCTAAAATTTTTACTTCACTGAAAAACTGGAGACATTCCAGTGGAGGGCCACCAGGGTTATTAGGTGGTTGAAGGACTTGACATATGAAGAAAGGCTGAAGGAATTTGGGAAGGGAAGGCTTGGAGGAATGTAGTCACAGTCCTCCAGTTAACTAAAAGGTAGTTATGGGGAAGATGGAGGTACCCTCTCCTCCAGGATGCATCATGGTAGGGAAGAGAGGGAATTTACACAAGTTGCTTCAGGGGAAATTCTGTCTGAATATAAGAAGCTTCTCACCATGAGAACAATTGCAGTAGGCTGCCCGGAAAAGGGGTGGAATCTCTCTTGCTGGAAGTATTTAGGACTTAGCTTGACAGAGCCATGGGTAACTTAGTCTAATGCCCTGCTCTTAACAGGAGGTTGCATCATACCGTCTCCAAAGGTCCCTTCCAACATGGACTTTTCTTTGGTTCAGTGATTCTGTGTGGTTGTGTGTACTGCTGTGTCAAAACTCTTGGCTGTTCACTGATGCAGCTGGACAGGTTGAGGTAGCTGTTCATTATTAATTTTTATCCTCATTATTTAGAAAGAATACAGCACAAACCCGGAAGGTCACAGTCTTATATTTGACAATTACTTTGCATGTGTGAAACAGTATGTCAGGCTAGTTATTGGACTGAGTCAGTGCGTTGTTTCAGTGCAGCTTTTGCTGCAATAATTTTATTAACTCACGCAAGTTCAATGTGAAGCTAAATGTCTTGATTCATAATTTAATTCCTTAAATTTTTACATTTTTTTTCTTCAGTACTTTGTTGTGCAACACAAAATTTGTAAGGCTTTCATAAAAATCTTGAGACTTGAGCTACATTTCTTACCTTTTAAGTGAGCTCATCCTTGTAAGACACAGGAAATTCTTTGAGGCTAGTAGACCGTTGCATAAAGATAAAATTAAGGTAGCAGGTTTTTTTCAATTATTAACTTCTGATACATTTCTTTTATCTTAAAGCATCATTTGTCTGTCAGTGCTTTTCAGATAGATCTAAGAGGCACTCTGAAGAGCGTGTGAACTATGAAAGGTTCCATCTATGACAAGAGCTGTTCAAAAGGTGTAAAAAATCCAGGTTCCTACAATATTTTTAAATGTGATGTAGTTCAGAATTCTGGAGAAAATGAAGCATTAAAAGAAGAATCTCTAAAGCAGATGAAAGAGTTTTTGGTCATTTGAAGTATTTTGTTTCAGCAGAATGGGAACATACTGTTTTGATGTTGACTTTGCATTATATAACACTACAAAAAACTTAAATAGTTCAGAGCATTTTAAATTGTCTGCAGTTCTTTTTTTATTCTAAGAAAACTGGCCTGATTTTGTGAAGCATTTTGAGTTTGGCAGAATTGACTATTTGGAAAAAGTTTCACTAACAAGCTCTGCTTACTAAGATACATTTTGGTGTAGGGTCTTGCATAATTAGATTTATAAAATTAGAACACTTTCTTACATTATTGTTTAACAAAGTTATCCTTTTATACCTCCTTTTTATATACATAATTTTGTGCCATTACTTGTTTAAATGTGCCATAATACTTAATCTTTAAGATGAAAATGCATCATTGAGTTCTTGCTGTCATAGTCATGGAAAGCTCAAGCTAAAATAATTGCAGTTGTGCCGGGATAACAAGGTGACATTAAGTATGAAGAGGAGTGTAGAGGCAGGTGGGCTGATGCTGAAGCAAAATGTCAGCAGAGAGCAACAGTGGTCAGAGTTAAAAGTGTGAACTTACTGCATCTGGCTCCGCTATCTTGCGCAGAGCTGGCAAGCATATTTTGTTTCCTCACGTGGTTCAAGGAGCTATTTGTGGCTCTGTGGTAAAACTGGCTAACCCGTGGTGCACCTCAAGTTACTGTTCTCCTAAATGTCCAAATTGAGACAGAAATTGGAATACATCACCTATTTTCTCTGGCCCACAAACACAGATTGCCTCTGTATGGGAAGCAGGGCTTGCAAAGCAAGGAATACCAGAGCATGAGGGTAGGGAGAACTCTTAGATGTCTGGTATTGCAGACATAGATTGTAGCCTAAATACTGTGCTTTGCACTGTCTTTTGCAGGAAGTTACCCACACTAAACCTAAACTTCCTTTTGTCAGGGATGTGGTTATACCTGATGTAGGGTTGGGGACTTCTTTTTGTCTTTCCCTCCATCTGGTTGGGTAAATTGGCCCTTTACACGCTCTTTTTGTGCTGCTCATCTTACCTGTGAGGCACATACGACACGGGCTCAGAAGCAGAGGCATTTTTGCCCACATCCTCAAAGGCATTAGGCATTGCATTCCTTTCCATGTCAGTAAATAGAGCTCTTGAATGTGAGTAGATGGAGTACACAGTTTAGCATTATGCAGTGTCACGTTAGTGAACTTACTTTCTGCTAACCTCATTGACAACCAGCTTTGCAATGGATCTAAATGAACGTAGATCTCTTACGCAGTTTGACATCATTCGAGGCATGCCTCTTCACTCTTTCCTCCTACACATATCTGCAACTGCTACTGCTCTGTGGATAGCAGCAGCAACAGTGGCACGTGGCTGAAGCCACCCTCCCACCCATACATTACCTTTGAGGCTGGTGGGATGGGAGCTCATTCCTTCCATTATAGATAAGTGAGATAAAAAGGGAAATGCCCTTGTAAAAAAAACCCATAGCAGCATAGAGGAGTTAAATGTTATTTTCCAAATAAAACATTCCGTTGAAGTGGGAACAGGGACTTTGCAGACATTTGTGTTTTTTCCTCAGAAGAACTGAAAAACGTTTTGTTGTGGATGAGGCATAAATGTTGTGTGGGCTGGAACTGTACAACTGATTCACTTGGAATTTTGCAGCAGTGTAGTGCTGCTTTTGATGAAGTTATAACAGCTCAACCCTGGAATTAAGTTAGCTCTTGTACTATTGTACAACTATTAAATGTGGGTGTGATTTATTATATCAAAATATTTAAAATTATTTGGCCTGTGGTATGTCAACAGTTGTGTTGGCATAGAGTTGTGTTGTGTTGGAAGAGACTTTTTCCATATAAGAATAGTTACATTTATATGGAGACAATATAATCACAGTCATACTAGTGGAAGAACAGTCATGGTTTTCCTCTAATTCTGGTGTAAGCAAAAGTATACAGCTTGTGTAGGGAGGCCCATATATATCAATAGAAATGAATGTGCTTTTACTGTGACTGATCTCTTCACTGACTGGCGGATTTAATGCTTGTTTGTTGCTTCCTGTTGTTGAAGATATTGAAGAACCCAGCATGCAGAGGCTTCTTTCTCAACCAGTTCTTGTGTCTTCCAAGTTGCAAATCCCTGGCCTACCCTTGCGCTGGGAACAGCAGAGCAAGCTCCTTCCAAGTGTAGCTGGGATCCCAGCCAGTAAAGTTTCTAAGTGGAGCACAGATGAGGTAGGTTTCCCCTGTATCTTCTATCTCACTGCCACTGCCCTCGAAGTCTTGGTTGATTCAGAGCTTTAGATTAGCCCCATAGATTAACAATAATGCATTAGTACTCAGAGGATTCGAGTCAGCCAGATCTAATGTAACAGATCCCCAAAATGCCCGTTCAGGTGCCACCCAGCCGTGGAAGCATTAAGTATTAATTCGTATGTGTATAACAGGTATAGATAGATATGTGTGTATATATGTATATTCACTGGGGTTAAAAAGGGAAAGGAAAGTGCTGAATGTATGGCCCAGCAGATTAGATTATCAAGGTCTACACTAATAACATCTAGCAGCCACACAAACATTCTGGAGGAATGATTTAGGGGTCAGCATGGACCAAGGAGTTACTCCTGGTGCACAGTTTGGATGTGGCACACTGTTTTGGAGGGCAAGAACATAGTGCAGGGAGGAACGGTATGAATATAGTCAGGCCATGACACCTGATTTCAAGATTAAAGCCTTGTCACTGTTCAAATATGTAACAATGCTTGGACAGACAGGGTCTAGTCCCTGCTTCACTTTCAGAAGTACTTATGACTAAGGCAGTTTTCTGCAGCTGAGACAGTTGGATATCCTCTAATCAGAGAAAAAAGAAGCATGAACTTTGAAAAAGGATTTGCTAATCTCTGTGCTGTAAAACAAAAAGAAGAGGAAGACAGCCACTATTTTGGTTTGTGAAAGTGATTCACCAAGAAACAATTCATGGTTCCGGATCTGCGTGGATAGAATAACCTGAGTAATTTTGAGGGAGTAGCCATATGCCAGTCTTAAATGTCCTGTGGACAAGAGTGGCACGTGCTCTTTTAGTTCATGGATTTTGTGAATCCTGTCCTTAAACACGCAGCTGCATGGCTCCATGCACTTACAGAAGGAGGTGGGACACCTAATATGAGGCTGTAAAAACAATAGCTAAAAAACTTTAATGATTGTCAACATTTAAGACTGTTTTGAGAAAACACTGGTCTTACTAAATCTTTTGTTGTACGCTTTGGTGGTAGGTCTCTGAATTTATACGGAGTTTACCAGGATGTGAAGAACATGGCAAGGTGTTTAAAGATGAGGTGGGTGAATTTTATTTCAAAAAGACAGAGTACAAAGCTTGGTGAAAAGATTAATTTTACATCATCATTAAAAATACATATAAAGTAGTAGGATGAGGTATATGTTTAAAGTCAGATGCAAATGTACAGAAGATTAGGTTGGTGTGCAGGTCATGGAGTGGGAAGGAAGTAAAGAAGACAAAACTAGCTAATGTCAGCCAGGTCGCTCATGCTTTGTTACTGCAACTGAAATTACTTAGAACTAATGGTAGAAGAGGAGGAACTTGGTGATTTACTACTGTTCTCTCTTAATCTGGTTTGAGGAAATTTCTAAGTATGTTATTTTAATTCTGCTGGACGTTAATAAGTAAAACAAAGCAGAGCAGTGGTTCAAGATAACCACCACTTAGCTCTTCATGCTGTTCCTCCTGATACAGCCAGTTTACGAATATGATTTGAGTGAGCGGGAAGTGAGAAGGTCTGAAGGCTTGTGATGAGGTTCAGAGGAGTGTGGACTCGGTTTGTGAGCACGCCCGGCATGCCCTTCTTGTGTCTGAGAAGATTGTTGTGCTAAGGTTGTCATTAGAAAGCGATAGGGCTTTTAGGTACAACAGACCTTTATAAACTAGGTTGGCTTTTTCTTTTTCCTCGCAGAGGTTTGTTATTCCTTTTAATGCTTAATTTCAAGAAGGCCGTTTTGTCACAGATTGCCAGAGTGAGCAGTTCAGGTGATTATCCCAGTCAGACCACCTGAATGGGCAGAATCTGATACTGTAATATCCCAAGTCAGCCAGCCTTTCAAGTGAAGAATAATTGTGGTACTTAGACTTGAGAAGGCACTTCCTGAGGCAGATGCATACAAATGGCCCTGCTCATCTCCTGCAACAAAAGTTTTCAGGCTGTGCTGTAGATTGTAACGACTACTACAGTTGCATATCAAAGAACTTGATAGGCTGCATCTCTGGGCATTTTGCACTTGCTTGGATGTTAGGCATTTTACAGTTGCAGCAGGTATGCAGGCCTAGATCATCCCCTATGTCACTTAGGGTGTCTCACCAATGAATTTAAGATCAATAAAAGCTGGCATACTGCTAGTCATGTCAGTGGGTGGGAAGTGCTACAGAGATGGATGAATCCTAAACACTTTCATTCTCAGAGGTGTAAGAAAATACTTAGCCTTTTTAAGATTCAGCCTCTCAGGCTTTGTTTGTGAGTAGTAAATTAAACTGGTCCCAGTGAGGCATGGACTGGCTGGCATCAGTAGGTCTTTCAGTAGGTTGAAGGTGCTGGTTCAAACTTCTGCTGTGGAAATGAACCCTCGTCCTGCTTATATTAAGGTGCTGTAGAAAGCTGGGCACACCCACGTTAGCACACTTCGGGTTCTGAGCCCACCCAGTCTGGCTTTGTGCACAAAATGAGTAGAAAGTAATTGTGGTAACTGTGTGATGCTGTTCTCACTGCAGCGTTCTGTGACTTGCAGTGCTGGGGTGTACCTTGCAGGCTTCCTTTGTAGCATGTCTGGTTCAGAAAGCTTGTCTTCCAGTCCAACAGAAACTTAATTACACTGTTTTTATCTCAAATTAGTATCTTTAAGCCTAAGCAGTGCACATGATTTAACCACAGTTGGCTTTTAGGCCTAGCTATCCTGCTTATGTTACACTGAAAACTTTCTGTAGATACCCAAGTGACCTGAAGTTTACACAAGAAGCGTTGGCCCCATTGAAGCCCTTGGAAGTAAGGGCCTTGTGGCTCTTCATGTTCAGATTTAGCACTCCTGCTGACAGAACAATTTGGCAACAGGAGAATATTCACATGTAACGTTTATTAAAATAGCAACACTACAAAGCTGGCTGAAAAAAATACTCAGTGTTTTGAAAAGTTGTGTTTATGTCAAAGAGGCAGTTTTATGTAGCCTGGCCCCTGTTTACATCTGGGACCAAATTTGTTTTAATTTGCTATTTAATGAACAGAAAAGGGTGGCCTGAAGAGGGTTCCAGTTCTGTAGCTGGGAGTGAAATCCAGAAGCTTTTGTATGGAGGCTGCATAAAAAGAGTAGCTAAGATGTTAAAAATCATTACTGTGCTGCAGTACAGTCGAATTCTACTTTATTTACCCATTTTACTTTTCAATAGCTTTTACTTTATAGTGTCAGTATGAAAATAAGAACTGGTTAGCTAAAAATTAGAAAGTTGTTTTCAAGCTGAAAGAAGATCATCGTCCTGTTCTCTTGGACTAGCTGATCTGTCTAAAAGGTTGAAATCAAAGCTATCGTGAAAGCATTTGAAAGTGTTTGTATTCAGCCATTCCTTTATGCTGAAATTGCTAGGAATTTTCTTCTCATGTTTTCTGAAACATCTGTACTGCTGCACTGTCAGACCTATTAATAGCTTTGTGTGTTTTTTCTTTTAAAGCAAATTGATGGAGAAGCATTTCTGCTAATGACCCAATCAGACATAGTCAAAATAATGAGCATTAAACTGGGACCAGCCCTAAAAATCTTTAATTCCATTCTGATGTTCAAAGCTGCAGAGAAAAACTCACACAACGAACTTTGAAGATAATGGAAAATGTGTACGAGCCAGCTTTCGCCACTGGAGCTCATGTTTTATTCAAAGCACAAAGACTCACTAGCACTGTTGAGTAAGGACTCTCAGAAAGGAAGAAACATATGTTCAGCACTGGTGGACTATTTATATTCTCCTAGAGCCAGTACACATCTGAATCCTTCTGGGAAGTGTTCAAGCTTTTGAGAAGGTACTGTGTAACAACCAAGTCAGCTAATCTTATTTACCAAACTAACGGCGCTAATTCTCCATGGATGGTTAGGATCCCTAACTTTCTCTGGACATCAAGAAATTGTTCATTAATTATTTATGCTGTATTATATAAGGGAATGTTAATATTTTCTAAGAATTCTTGAATTCTACTTCATGTACCCATTTTACTTTTCAGAAGCTTTTACTTCATACTATCAAAATAAAAACTGATTAGCCAAAAATTAGGCTACAGGTAGCCAGATGAGACTGTTATGGCTAATACATATTTGTGCCATAGTTTAAAAATGAAACACTTAATGTTACATATGTGACACTTTATGCTACAGCATATAACTTTACAGATTATAAAACTGTCTGTTTGCTTGTAACAAAACAAACCTTGTTGGGGTTGAAATTATAATGCTTTTTTGATAACTGAATGTTTTTACTTTTGCACGATTACAAAAATGTTATGTGAGTTTTTCCACCAGCATCTTTAATGTATTTTACCAAAAGATCAGTATAGAGAAGGCTGCAACTGAAAAATAAGTTTGACTTCATAGAAGACTTTTCGTTTATGCTGCACAATAGAGTCCCAGCCTTTTATGTGGGAGCCTGCTACAGTCCTTCAGCACATGAAGGAAAATATGTGTATTTTGAGGTAAGGACATTAGCAAAAAAGAAAATATATTCATTCATGTCTGCACATGCCAGTCAGTCTCAGTATAGTTACCACAACAGTGGAGAAAAACTGTGCTAAAGCCAAGACTGCTGTTCTGGCTTCGTATTCAACATAGGTTTGTTTTTCCAATGGTGGGAGAATTTTCACCCACCACTTCCTAGTTGGAAAGTCTGATTTCTAAATGAGTAAGGCATAGGGGGAAAGACAAAGCTTGGAGGAAAAGGATACTTAAATGCATATGGTGCATCGGCACATCCTAGGTGCGTTTCACTGGGTCATTATTAGCAGGCTGCAGATGCCACCAGCAGGTACTTAGGTGAGGCAACCTTCTTTCTTGGAGGATTATTATAACGAATTGTCAGGGAAAGTTGTTGCACTTGGTATATATACGTAAGATGTAAACCAGATGCACTTTAAATGGGAGAAAGCCTAGCTACCTGTATATTGAGGACTGTTCCAGAATATTACTTTTTCAAGTAGAGAGGGAAGAGTTGGATCAAAATTTTTGGCAGCCTTCCTTTAGCACTGCTTTGGGCAGTTGCTCAGCCTTTAGAGCTGAGAACAAACAGAGCATTTCTGTTTCCCAGAGCTGGGGGAATTTTACATCTTCCCACAGATTTTGCTAGGCTGTTCTTTGGGTGGAGTTCCTTAAGATTTCAAGAACTTCCTGTGCCCTTTCCAGATCATGTAGGTGACTGGTACCTGCCATAGTATGAGGTGAAACAGGGTCAGTATAAAGTAAGTTGCATTGCTTTTGTTAATTTCCTTCCATAACGTTGCATAAATAATATTTTTACATTCTGTTCAATATTTGTATATTCAAATTGCACTCTTACTGTACTACAATACAAATAAAGCCTGAACTGGAGCTGTCTGTTAACATTTGTGTGTGCCCAGGATTCTCAGATGGACCCGGCTGTTCCCAAGGGTGTGGAATAATTCCTCACTGTAGCTCAGTGTCGCCATGAGTTTAAAAGAACAACTTGGCTACTGCTGTCTGCCCTCTCCTTGAGCTCTTACTCCTAAGGCTCGCAGGCCACTTGCTGTCACAATCAGAATCCCATTTATGGACCCAGATTTTGTCACTGGCAGAAGCTGAAGTTGTCCATGCAGATCAGTAAAATGCCGAATTCTTCTGTTTTCTTCTCTTTTGTCCTTCCATGTAGTTTATTTTCCCTCACCCTGTCTCTCTCGTGTGCCAGCTCTGTATCCTGCAGTGTGCAGTGTGAACCAATGAAGAGATTTGCTTCTCGACAGAGATTGCTTGGGGATGTTAGCAGCTCCCTGAGTTTTTAAATACCTGCTTACAAAGTAGTGTGTTTTAAGAAATGGGTTTGAATTAATACTGTTTACAAGATGTAGAATAAAGCTCACTTAAATTATACAGAGCCCAACTTTTTATTCATACAGCTATCACAACAGTGAGGACATGCATAATCCTTACTTCTGTATCTCATGTGATGAGGTAGCAGGGTGTAGCCACCTCTGTTACAAAAACTACACCCAGCAAATTCACTTGGAAACTAAAAACACTCAGGAGACCTACTGAATCTTTAAAATGGCAGTTGATATTGTTTCATATGTTGTGTTGGAGGTAGCCCAGCTGTCACACAGGTAAAGGTTGTCCCCTGATTTCCATGGGAGCCACATGAGAAATCCTAAGTCTTTAGCAAGAGAGTCTGGCCGTTAAATGCAGCGTTCTCCCCTCGGTCTGCAGGGTCTGCCACTGTAATCTCTGCACTGGAGTCACCTCTGCACAGCCAGGCTTTTAACAACACTTCTGTGGTCTTCCGAGCTTTGTGTTTGAGCGTTAAAAGAATTGTGGTGACCACAAACACTGCTTTGCCTACACAGACTTTTTTAGAACTGGTGGGAGATTGATCTCTTTAGTAGAATGGAGTGTGTTAATAAAAAAACATTTTAATTTGTAATTAATGCAATGGGTCATGTTTGTGGGCTGCTGCTACTGTCCATCACTAGGCGCTTGTCTGAAGCGGTGTGCTGTCAGGCAGTAACCCCTGGGATTTCCAGACATGCAGGAGTTTAGAGGAGCATGTTAGGGAGAAGAGGAGGCTGTGGAAAAGGAGAGGAGAGGTCTCTGCTCCTTGTGGGCAGACAGGAGAGTCACCATGTGTAGAAGGCCTATCTGTTCTGGGGAACAAGCTCAGAAAGAAAATGAGGTGTTCTCTCTCCGGTGCCAAAGCTGTGGTTACATACGTACATGGAAGCATCCCAGGTAAGTAATTCTTGCTGCTTTGAGAGTTCATCTCAGAATCCCTATTTAGCAAACTCGGGATTAATGTTAAAAAAGAATGTTTCTCGCATGGAGAAAATAGTGAAAACTCCTCATCCTGCAAATTAAAAGCAGGCCCACCATTTTAAGACACAAGAATTATTCTAGTAGGCTTTCAGTGATCATAATATAATGAAATTACATGGTAACAAGTAAATCTTTAATTTGTGCCACTTCAAAACATTAACTGTATTAGCATCTGAAGCAGCAAAGTGCTCACATGAGCTCACAATGTGTTTTTTAAATTCTGACAGTTAAAATATTATCTGAATTTGTTAAATGCTCCATATAGAAAAATAATACACAACACGCACAGTAATCTAGAAAATTTTATTATCTCTAGTGCCTCTAGACTGCTCTAGAATTTTCATTTAAAATAATGAAAATGCTTAGGTGTTATATTTTTTAAAAAGTAGCCAGTACAATTAAAAAAAGGGCATTATTAAACATAACTGTTATAAATATGCATACACTTTTACCAGAAGGAATGGTACTGATTTATCTTCACAACAAAGGGATTTATTTTGACAAAATGGCGAACGCTCATGAGAGGAGGGCTGTGTACGCCATCAGATACTGGGGTACTCGGGTGCCTCCAGCCCTCTCTTTACCTGGGTGGGCAGGGATGCTGGGCTCCTCACTTCAAAGACCAGGGACTCCAGGAAGTTCAGCGTCCTGTGGATTCTCTTTGGGCACGGAATATCGAACACATGAAATGCAGCCACCAGTGCCGCCAGGGCCATGGTGCAGTCATCGAGCTGGGCTAGCTCTTCTCTTCCTACATACAGCGCAAACTCACATGAATTCACATTGAATGGATTTTTTACTTCCAACACTGGTGTCACTGCCTTTACCTAAATTAAAAAAAGGACATTTCAAGTGATGCTTGGTGAACAGAGAATTAAGTAAGTCTAATAACACTGCTTTGAACTTAGCTAGCATTTCTATGAATATTTGCCTTCTACCCAAAAAGCAGGCTAATCATCCCATTCCAGGAACTAAGCTGAGCCACCTGAAGGCCAGGTGATGTGCCCAGGCAGCTGATCCAAGGAAGAGAGACCAAGACTGCTGGTGCTCTGTCTCCTACCTCCTCATTCACTGTAGCAAACAGACTGGAATCGTCTCCGAAGACATCTGGCAGGAGTAAACATGCAGCAGTCATTTTCATATCTGTCAAAGGCAAGGATTTCTACTAAATTGCAAATGAAAACGTTCTGGCACTGCAGTATTGTCCTGGAAAAGCAGATTGCAGCCTATGTAATAGCTAACTCAGCAGTGGAACTGTTGTTCAGTCCATTTTGCAGAGCAGTTTGTACCACTGTGAAGGTTTAGGTGCCTTAGCTGGCAGTGGGCATTAGTACTCAAATCATTCATGACACTTTGCTACTCAATATCGCGATTAAATTTCTCTTGCAATAAGTAGACCTTTGGGTTGCTTCTAGTGGAGTTTGTGAGCTGAGTAGCCCTCCTGCCCCCACCACCTGTCCCCAAACTCCTCTCTCCCCAGTAAATCAGATGTCTCTGGGGAGTCCTGTTGCCAGTGGACTCTGCTTTGAATGCTGCGGTACAAGCTGGTGCTGCAGGACCTCCTGGGTTGTGGTACGTGCTACCCCTCTGGCTCAGCTATTACTGGCTGTAACACCTTTTTTGCAGTTCAGGCTTCTGGTGTCGTGTGTTTTCACTGGACCTATCTTGTCAGGCACTTATTATCTAGGTGCCAGGTCAAGTTGGTTGTGAGAGAAAAACGGGAAAGTAAAGGCCTTGAGATTTTACTAAGTATGAGTTAAAATCTTTGTGCACATATTGTATTAGAAAAGGGGAGATTACTTACAATGTCTGTAGCTTTCTAAGGCCAAAGGTCTGAGTAGAAAGTTCATAAAGGCTTTCTGGCTTGGGCTGTCCATTGACACTTTTTAATCTATCACGAGCTATTGAGTACTCGTGTTTTTAAGCTTAAAGAAAGAAAACCCCAGTATTTTATCCTGCTCTGCCTGCTTCTTTAAGAAATGGCCTGGTAATAAAAGGAGTGAAACTGCTATAGGAAGCACGTGTTCATGCAGTCACCTTTGATTTGACATCGTGGCTTTATGCCTGCTCGATAGAAAATGACGGTCTTAGGAGCACTTCTCACAGAGCTAAGCTCAGGCATAGGCATCTACAGCTGTACTTTGGGAAGAGTAATGATTCCGAGTAACTGCTTCAGAGGTTTTGTCCCTGCAGAATCGCACTCCCCAGACTTCTCAGACTGAAAGAAGTTGAGTGGCAGCAGGTGCTTGTTCCCTCGCAGCCAGCGAGCCAAACACGTCGAGGTATGTGGACCTCTTTGCATGACTGTGGTACCTGCTCACCAGAGGTACCGCTTTGTGCACTTACTCCTGAAGTGTGTCTCTGCAGAGACGAGGTACTTGAACCACAGTTAGCGGTAACTACTTTTCTTTCACTGGGATGACGACTTTAACCATAGAAACAGTACCTCTCTTTCTAAAGGGAATTGTGTCTTTTTGATGGGACTATTTCTCTTTCTAAACCAGAAAATTAGTTTTCTGTGTGTATTTTTAGAAGATAATGAGCACTCTTTTATATATCTAGAAATATATAATTCTGCTCATCTAGCAATACTTTAAAGCACTTACTAACTTTATCAAACCTGCAGTCTTTTATTCAATAGAAGAAAAAAAGTTTCAATACCTGACTTAATTTTCCTCGGAATTTATTAGCTTTTATTCTTAATGCTTCCCCATCGCTATATATTTTTCAAGCAACTGTGACATTTTAAAAATGTTTTTGCAGTAAAATTGGAGCTAGTTTAGTTACATAAGTAGGAACAATTAGCTACAACAAAACTCTGATGTTCAGAGCATTGAAGATTTGTACTGACATTTCAGAATGTCTTCCTCTGTGTGCAGCTTCAGATTTTCTTGCAGCATAATGTTAATTGGATTATTCCTCACCACATACAAAGATAATATGTTTTCTGAATAAATCTCCAAAATCTCAACTGTTTTCTTATAAATATCCATGTGTGTGAGAAGCTGGAACTCCCTAAAAAGCTAAAAGAAAAACAAATATTTGATATTATTGCAATCCTCAAAACCAAAACTGAAAACAACACGATGTGCACACTTTGAAGACAGGATAACACTAGCTCAGTAAAATAAGATTATAAACTGGAGGGGATGGTTTCATTTCTTGTCAAAGCAGGGAAGAAATATATCAAGTAACACCAAAATACTCCAAATAACCCACTGGTGTGTGTAGCATGTTTAACACAGGACTGGTGAAACTTTCAGAGTGGGGTTAGCAGCAAAAATATGGGTTAGATTAAAGAGAACAATGTTGATGGATACTTCACTGGAAACATCCGGTAGAATACATGCCTACAGTTGTATCACATCTATAACACAGAGTTCAATGTCATTATTAAAAATAGCTCTGTTACCTGATAAGGGCATCTTAAGAAAGGAAATAGTCTGAGAATGTCTTTCAAAGGTGCCTTATCGCTGATCATCTTTCTCCGTATTTCTATTGTCACATTCATTCTGTTATCCACTTCTTTCCAGTTCCTCTGAGTTTTCATATATTCTTGCTTAAGCCACTTAATATGTATATCCATTGCACTGCCTTGAAGATGAACAGGTTCTTCCTATCAAGAAATGAAGGACAGAATTGTAACAAATCAGCTAGCCTTTTTATCTAATGTGGCTTGTGTGATTTGAGTGTAGTCAAAGTGTAGTCAAGCTCAGCAGAAAGTACCTGGAGTGTGGTTTCAGTACCAGCTCCGTGAACTCACCCTCATATTCCAATAGTTACATTAAGGTGTTTTCATACAATAATATAGCTATCTGCCAAGTCTCCCAAGGTCAAATTACATATTTGAGGATATTAATGAAATTCCTCTGCCTGTGTCTGGTTTGCCTAATTGTGGTTTATTGGAAATCAGTAGGCGGTTCTGATGATGACTCAGTGTTTAGCAGTATTAGCTCTGTATTACCAAGAGAACTAGTATCTTCTTAGTCTTACAGGTCCTAAAAGCAGGACAACTACCTTTCACATTTATGCAGCTGAAGTCTTTACCCCCAAGGAGACCAGCTGAACTAAGAAAACTCTTAATGGAAAGCATTATTTGAGCAGTTTGATTGTTAGTGTTTTCAAAAAGTTGTTTTGTACTTGAGGATAGTTAACAATCTTCCTCAAAATTTTTATTATTGTCCCTGCTGTAATTCCAAACCCAGTAATTGCTAAAAGGAGGAGTGGCTATCCAAAGCAGTACCTCTGTGGCAGTAGCCTAGGGCTGTTTAGTTTCTATCAGAGGACGCAGTGAATTTGCTCATTGAAACAAGCCGAGACGACATACAGATGCACTGTTAGTCCAGTTACCCCTCTCACGCTGCATTTACACTGGCTTTTCCAATACGTATTGTCACTGATGTGGCTGTGGCTGTGTCAGTGGTGGCCTGTGGGCCAACACCAGAGGGAGTTGAGACACTTCATCCTGTTCCCCAGAGCATTTAAGACACAGAGCTGCGAAACATACGACATCCAAAACTGCTTTGCAGTGCTCTGTATGTGCAATTAATCTTTCTAGTTTAATTAACATCCTTTTTTAAATTGTGCATGTGGTATTCCAAAAATGGTTGCACAAGGTACACAACTGAAAAACTGCCTCCCTCCTAGTATGTGTCCATGGATTTCAACAACCATTGGGATCACAGAAGAAAATAAGCCCTACATGCAGGACAGGTACCTACCGTGACCCCTGCAGGTACTCCCCTGGCCCTTGCTAAATGCTGTATCAGCACAGCCTGCACTCTGTCTAATAGAGGATTTTAGACTTGATTGTCAGTAATGTTTGTTTGTGACCAGCCTGAGTACACGTTCTTGTTCTCTTTCTTACTGCACAGGAACAGAGGTGGTGGGTCAGACGATTTAGTCCTAAACCCTCCTCTACCTGGCTGAGAAGGGTGCTGGGAAGAAGTACAAAATAAGGATGAGAGTGTAGAACCTTGAGTTCTGTCAAGACTGGCCTGAACTGGGGTTCGTGCACTCCCAAGGATTATGTCTTTAATAGCCTTCAGTAGATTTTTTTTTTTCCTTCCCTTATTTCTCCCAGTCACTTTTCCAACTCTCATAAAATCGTACCTTCCACAACATCCTGTGTTAAATTTGGCAGTTTAACTATGCACTGTCAGAAGAAATGTATTCTTTTGCTTGTTTTTTCCTGCTGCTTCTGCCTTCTAATTATCGTACTGGATTCAAAACCTATTCCTCATCTCCTTGCCACTGTAGTTTTATAGATATATCCTATTCTGTCCTCAGTTGCCTTTTTTTCCAGCTGAGACTGTCCTAAGCTATTTAATCATTCCACATATAAAAGCTGGTCCATACTTTCAATTATCCTTGTTATTGTGTTTGCCTATTTTCTAATTTCACTACAGCCTTTATGAAATGGGCACAGTAAAACTTAAAATACTAGTTGAGTTGCTGGGACACAACAGGTGCATACGGTGGAACAATATGCTCCCTTTTGTTTCTTTCTTAAATAATTCTGAGCATTCAATATACTTTTTTTGGACTGCTGTTTGCATTGTGCCAAATTTTCTTTGGCGTAATATAAAAATATCATTTGTGAATGGTACTAATAAGGTCAGAGCCCATCCCTGTAAGTGTTGTTAGGACTAGGTTTTTCTCCTTGTGCCTTATTTTTCATCTATCACTATTAAATTTTATCTGCTGTTTTTTTGCCCTGTCACTTAGTAGCATGAGGTCCTTCTGCAATTCTTCAGTCAGTCTTTGTCTTTAGTACCCTTAGTAGCATCACCAAATGTGGTCAGCCAACTATTCTCCTTTTTCCACATCATTTAGAAATATATTGAACTGCATAAACTAAGCATTAATAGTCTTTTGTGCTGTAAAACCCAACTATTTCTGCCTAGATGTATTGGGTCTGCCTGGCAAGGTTTGGGCAGGGGGGCTGGCAGGGGTGCTGCTTTGTTCTCTTTTAACTGTTTATCCATGCAAGAACCTTCCTGCTTATCCTCTCAGATTGCATCTTCTAAGAGCCTTTGAAAGGCATGTGGTGAAATCCCTTCTGAAGTTAAAGTAAACTATATCAGCTGGATTTCCTGTGTCCTCAGGGTTGTTGAACACTTCAAAGAACTGATGAATTTATGAAGAATTACTTCTGTTTACAGAAACTTCATTGATTCCTTCCCAGTGTGTTCATCTCTTGGGTCTGCATTACAGTTCTTGCAATTTGGCCAGTTAATACAGCAGGTTTCTTGGTCAGTATGTTCCCTAGCTCTCTCCTGAAACTCTGGAACCTGGCACCAAATTAGCCACCTCCAATTTTCTAGTATCATGTTTCATGAGAGAAATTAACAACCGTTTTCTACTGGCCTTAGTAGCCACTGCTGTTTCAGAGTTTACTTCTCATTTATTAAAGTGCAGTGGAAACATAACATAAAGTATCTTGAGGATGGGCAACAATAAGTATCATGTAAAACACTTGGGCTGTTGTAAAACTATGCTGCTTGCAATGAAAGAGCAAACAAATACTGAGTTCTAGGGTTGGTTGCTATAATTTTGGGGACTCCTTGTCTATATACAGTGGCTCTAATACAGTGGCAGGTCTGTACCTTTTATATCTAATCACTTCATTTTGTCTCTGGACAGTTTCCCTCCTACTAGGGAATATATACAATATATTGTTATGTAAATATAGATTAGCTAATAATTGGGAGGATAGATTCACGGCATCATTGCATATTTCTAATTCCAACTGATTTAATGCAAGTGGTGCACATTTATCGGTCAGGAACAGAACAGAGCAAGGGCACCTCACTGGTATGTTAAGTCAAGTGGCAGTGACTGTCTTTAGCAGAACCAGTGTGGAATTAGAGAAGAGTGAATTTAGTTGTTTGTGGATGAGGAGCTGTTTTTCAGCTAGGTTGACTGAAATCTAAAGGGCAACAGCATTCTGATTTATGTTGTTCATTATTTCTAAGCATAGTTTCACTCAAATAAAAGCTGAAGGTTTTTGATAGAGCAGGAACCTTTGGCAACACTTGAATTTTACACAAATGATTTCTGAGCTCAGGATTTATTAGATTCTAACATCAAAAGAAGTTTTTGCTTTTATTAAAAAAATTACAAAATACCATGCTTGTAGTAGAACATGTTCTGTGTGTAACTTGCTTTATAACTCAATTTCCATTATCTTCAGCGCTTCTTCCTGTTTTGCAATTTTGCCTTTTTTCCAGTAAAGTGTGACGACTGAGTATGAATCTTGTGTCTTGATTTTTGAATACTGAAAAGTAGGTCTTGCTATGTTGTCTGGAGTACATACAGACACAAGGCATCATAAAAACACAATGTACAGAACAGTCTTTAATACCACTATTATAAGAGACAGCCCTTTTTCCTGTGGTGACTTTCACATTCATCATAATGACATTTAGTATGCTGAACACTGGGGTGTTTTATATCAGGAGGAATGCTCAAACCAGGTTATAATCATTAGAAAGTGAAGATTTGCTCAAAAAAACCCCAAAACACCCCAGACTGATCTGGAACAAGTGTGAATCTGAAAGTCAGGCAATAAGCTGGACACCGCTCAGGACCCATCTTCTTGTCCCAGGGGGTGGGAGAGAACTGAGGAGGCATCGCAATTGCGCCAGTTCTCATGTCCAAATGCTAAACACAGACAGGTGAAAACAGCATGGGCAGACTGCTTTCATGCAAAATAAGCATGTAACCTACTGCAGCAGGATCCACGCTGACTTGTACTCAAATGAGATGTTTAATTAAAGCAGGCTCTGCTTTAATTACACATAATTACCCTTTTGAGCCAGGCAGACACTTTCAGTGCTAGACTCGCATGCCAATGCTAACTGCAAACTTCCAAAGCCACGTAAGTCAGTTTATTTCTGACCACAACTGCTTTCTGATTTGTAAGCTGCCAAACACACAACATGAGCAAAATGGGTGAAATATTTTCCTCTGCCAAGGGACAACCCATATTTCACACTTTGTTAACTCACAGAACAATTGAGATACTGAATGACATAAATAAGAAGGTGAACCATAAGATGTACACCAGAAATTTGTGTTAAAAGCTTTTGCTTTGACTCTAAAAGCATTTTAAACTATTAGCTAAGCAACACCACACACTATCTATGCACATCAAAGTTTTAGTGGAAAAATCACATTACAACAGTACAGCCATTGAATGATCATTCACATATGCACACTCATGTTCTGGCTGTGCAGACATTCAAGCACTTGATTTGGAGACTTTTAATCTTGGAGGAAAAGGGGCTGTCAATCACCCCTGCTTCACCTGTGTACAGCATTCACACTATAGATGGCACCTAATGCTGTACCTGCCAATAGTGCCCCTCAGCCACAAGACTGAGCCAACAGAGTTTCTGCATGTCATGCACAAGCTGTTCAGTTCATCCTTTGAGAGTTTTACAGTTAATTGATTCCTTTGGTTTCCTTTTTCCCTTGCTGATGCCTTTTTTTTCCTCCTCATTCCTCCCTTTTTCTCCAGCCACAGCCTCCAAAAATCCTATTCTTTCCACACTCCTTGAAACCTTGTTTCAAGTTTCTAACACTTGCAGTGGCATAATCTCATTTGACAAACATGATGTTAGTGATCACCTCAAAGAAAAGCATATCCCTAGGAAATGTCTAACTTGCTTAATTTACCTAATTTGAGGCAAAAGAAACTCCAGCTCACAGGGTAGACATCACTCAATCCTGATTCCTTCTTTCATGAGAAAAGACAATTTCCAGATCATGATGAGCATAAAGCCAATATGGTAAACTTCTGTGAAGCACCCAAAAGCAGCAACTTTTCCATGACCATTTTTCTCCACACAGTAAGCCCCAAGACCACTCCCAGAGGCTTCAAGCAGACTCCCAGCTTCAGTCTGACTTTGGCAAAAAGGTTGTGCAGGCTGAGGAAGGATAAAGGCAGAAGACAGCATAGATCGTCTGCTTCACCCCATTAAATGGCTGGCTTCCTGCAACAATTAGCCCTTCGTGCTGGTTCATTCAGGGACTGTTTCCTACATCTGCCCTGCACCAGGTACTATGTGCAGGTTAAGCCTTCCAGGCCTCATCGTTAAATCTGGCTCTGGGCACCCGAGGTGATCTTAATGCGGATTTTGGCCAAACTCAGGAAGCCCATCACATAGCTTTTCAACAGCCCTTCTCCTGTTTAAAGCCAGGAGGCCCGTCCATCCTCTCCGAGACAAGCTCAATCTCTGAGCCTCATTAGTTAAGGGGAAGCCTCAGCCTTACGGCAAGAGTAGTCTGACCAGCTTCACCGCTCTTGTAGTGCATGAGACCACAAAAACAAGCACATGTGGTGCCCAGCTTCTAACCAGATGCCTCCTGGACCAGAGGTCTTCTCTGATTTTTCACCTGGTCCTCTTGAGAGAGGATTTGCACATTGACCACTTTCAACATTCCTGCTTATCTTCCCTGTACAATATCAGCAGATGTCCAACTTTATCCGTCTAAGTTTCTGCAGAATCCTTCCGCTTCTCCCAGTCTAAGTACTACCAAAATATTTTTTATCTCTATGCCATAGACACAGAAAGGACATGGCCTGCTGGTACCATTATAAATTGTTTTCATTATGTTACTCCCAGCTCTGCTGGGTATGGCAAATATGCCTAGTTATCTGCAAACATCTACCGCTATCTTAACCGACATCTTCTCAGAGCCCATTTCTCCTTTTCACATCCAACTCCAAATTTACTTGTGTGATAGCTTCAGAGAAGGCCCGATGACCTCACAAACAGGCTGTCATAGGATGTAAGAAATTGGAGGCATTAGAAGAGAGACTCGACTCTCTCTCCACTTCTGTTTAAGATCATGAACTACTAACAGTCTTCTAGGCTGTTATATTCCCTTAAAATTCAGATAACATGATATCCCTGGATCGTCCCTTTGCTGACAGGTTTTCTCATGCAAGGGCTGGGATAGATTGAAGGAGCTTGATTCGGTTGCATAGATATAGCTATTTAGTGGCATTTGAGATGTCATAAGGGTATCCCAGAAACCTCTGGCAGTAGCAGAATATGACACAGGACCTATGGGAGACCCATGCCCTTCTGGATGGGCAAGTGGAACCATGCAAGATATCTGTGGGCATTTTTATGTCTGTCTTCAGCTAACTGAATCGATTGTGAAGTCACCCTTGCCATGGACAGCACTGTTCAAGACATTTCAAAACTTGAAGTTCTGAAAGGGACAGTTTACTCTTTGGTCTCCACTCCTGTGATGACTAAGCTATTGTTTGAACCACATGCTTCCATCATATGGAAGCCAGTCACCAGCTCTAACCGCACTTCCCTCTCCATCACCCTTTGCCTTTTGATAATTCTCTGGCCAAAGATGCACACCAAGTTTCCTATCTTCCTATTCCTTCTGGCTCCCCCAAGTCTAGGACCCCTCCTGTTGCAGCTGGCAGGAGGTGGTTTCTCTCATAGGCTGAAGACTGTAAGCCAAATAATTCCTTAGGGGAGAGAAAGGGTTTCACGGTGCCATTTTGGTGCTAAAAAGAGTAAGATCAGTCAGAACAAGCCACTGGATGACTGCTTTAGCACCAACCCCACCCTGGCTGCAGAGGGGAGACTGGCTTGCCTTTCGTATTTTCATGGTGTGATCACCCCTCTCATGGAAAGTACCTTCCATTTGCAGCAGTTGAAGGTCATTGTCATCACAAAGCACTCTCCTCTGGATTACTGCAGCTCCAGGATATTTGCCGGACTGTGGAAAATGACTGAGGAGGATTCTCACTCCATAGCCAGAAAATGTGTTAATCAAGGAGGCTTTCCTGATCAAGTTCTGAATATCCCTCAGACATCAAGGCTCATATTAATGTCTGTCAGGCACAGTCCAAACTTCTTCCAGGGGTGGTTCAACCTGATGAATATTTGTAGGGAACATAATTTTAAGCAAAACCCCCTCTCAGTGACAGACACCTCCAGCATGGGTTTATGTGCTTACTTACCATCATTTTACAGCCCTGAACACTGCACTTGCTCAAGACCTTTCCTGTGATGATAGCCACTCTAAAATAAGTATACTATTCAGTCTCGCTCAAATATAATTCTCTGTAATGAGGAACACATCAGCAGATGTTTTAAAGAAACTGGAGGAGGAAGCCAGATGCATCTGGAAGCAATGCCCTGCATGGGAGGCCAAGTAACACTCATGCTGTGTTTGGAGGAGGAATGCCTGCTGGCAGGTAACAGGGCTTGGACAGACCAAGGGGCAGACTTCATCTGTGGCTCTGAGCACATCCCAAAGCATCACAGGAAGCTTGTCCTGGCAAGCAACTGTTTTTTCACATGATGAAATAGAAAGAGTGGTTAAGGATTTTATTAGTAGTAATAGCTTCATTACTCTTTTTATATAAAAACAAATGCCAAGTATACCAGTGAGGCATTTCCTATTAGTAAATAATCTTTTTATCAGTTTCATACCATTAACAATCCAAGATTAGACCGACACAATGCGCATTGGACGGAGTTACATCTTACGAGTGCTCAGAAACTAAAGCTCAATATAGAAGTCAGCTGTGTGGCTGGTAAGTAGGTCATCTGTTGGGAACAGATGTGCTCTTTCGCCTGAACTGCTTGCCAGTTGGCTTGTACCTATAATGCCCTAAATGTCCTACGCTGCCTATCTAAGGGAGAGTGTAGAGACACAAAGGGGCTAGGAATCCATCACTGATTAGTCTCCAAAGGTCTCCTTAACCTCAAACTAATTTCCCACCATTTTACCTTAAATAAGCCTGATGTGTTGGCTTCTTGTCCACACACGGCTGATCTGTTCTTCTAGACTTGGAAAAGGAAAGAAGGCAAGGGGATCTAGCTAATGATAATTTGAAAACAATTCAGTTTTGCGTACAATATTGGCTTCTAGATCAAATATTTATTTTTTGAGGCTAAGGCTCTTTGTTGAGCATTTTAAATTTATCACAAAGTAGTTAGCACCAAGGATTAGGAGAAAAGTGCCTTTAGGTGTGTTCCTAAATATACAAAATTCAAAAGCCCACACAGCATTTGTTTAAAAGAATGATAAACAAATATCTTGTTCAGCTGCAGTTTGTAATGACATAATTTAGGATCTCAGAGCCAGACATACCTAGTTTCAATGTAGAAATATGCTTAAAACTAAGAGAAGTATAATTCCCTCAGTTTTGTGGGACTCATTCTTAAGCCTTAGTAGGCTCCACAAGTGTTAATTCTTGCGCTTGTATCTCCCTGCTGTTTAGGATACAAGAAAAATAAGAGAAAGTAAGTAAAAGTTGTTCAGGGAGATTCAGCATCCTCTCACCTCCTTCCAGTTTAACCCTTATTTGCTTACAACATTAAGGCTTGCAGAAAACGCCTAGGACTTCAGAAGAGGTGGAACATATTTCCTTCTTCAATTTCTAAAGCAAATAAGGAATGACCAGTGATGGCCTTGGGCAATACAGTTAAAGAGTGATGATTCCTAATTTACAGGCATGCAGGGCAGTGCAGTTACACCTTCTCCATAGAAAAATGAAGCTGAGCATGCAGTCAGTCCCTACGGGATCACTGCAAAGCCCTTCTCAACTAGCTGACGTGACAAAAAAGACCCACATTTGCCCTTTCCAAGCATTAGGGGATAAAGAATGGCTAACTCAATGCATGCACAAAACCAGGAGCCTGTCATTTCTCCCTTAGTGCGTGCAAGACTGTTCATTCTTTTGCACCCAAATTAAAGGTTTCTTACTTCACACATTCTGCAAACATTTCAACTAAAGCAGGCAAAAAAAGAGGGAAGTGTTTATTCCTGCTTACATTCATCTAAAGGGGATAAACAGAAGTTACTGGAGCTTCTTAAGAAAACCCAAACAAACAAACCACAAAGCCAAAAGCATACATCTGCTTTTTGGGTAGAAAACTACAGGTACCTTCAAACACAAGGGCAATGTATGCAGAAATGCATCCAGTAAGCCACTCTTGCTGCCCTAAAGACATGTGTCTGGTAAACAGCAGGATGGACATATGTAAACTAAAGTCAAATATCTGCTCATGTATCTTCTTTGTCACATTCTTACAATTGTTCAAATTTTACTGCATTTTAATTGCAGGACTGAAGGAAGTGGAGGACCATTGGCAAAGCATAAACAAAACATTAATGTATTTATGAAAGTGTATAAATTAATTAGTATGCTTCGAATACTTACTGGACAGTGATAGCTCTCTGAATTCTCTAGCTAAAGGGAAATACAGCAACTGCATGCATACATTCATAAGCATCCCTAAGTATATTACACATCAGCACAAACAGCTTTTATAGAACAGTGCAGTGTGACAGTAGGATACGGCCATTTGCTACCAGCTCAAATATCACGTTGCATTCTTATTTTTACAGAGGTTTCAGCTCTTAGACATAAACCTCTGTCGTTTTCACTCTAACTGAACATGTATAACCTAAAGCAGAACGGGAATATTTCATTTGGAAAAAAAAAAAAAAAAAGACAGAATTTTATGTCCAACTGGCAACAACTCTAAATGACAACAAATGTGCAACGCAGCCAGTATCGGGTTCAGCTCCACTGTTGATATTTAGTCCTCCAGAAAGCAAAAAAATTCAAGGGTCTAACTATAGGACAAGCTGTATACAAAATGAATTTAAACAGGATGAGATCACTTTGTTCTCCCCTTTACTGGCTGGTGGCCTTACTGTCAGCAGAGAAGCTGAAAGACACAGAACTGAGTTAAGCACCAAAAATCTTACCTCTACCTGCACCTGGACATCATCAGGTTTGTTTTCAGCAAATGAAGATTTCCTACTCTGTCCTCGCCTGTGGCCAAACTTGCATTTGTTCCTCAGGACTTGCTCGTCATCTTCAATGGGTCTCCGCACATATTTGAAACGATCTTTAAGGGCCCGCTTCCACAGCAACTGCATGGGGAAAAAAAAAAAAAAAATCTGTCATTACCAGTATCTTTCAAGAATTTGCCCCATTCCTAAAGCAGGTCACATTGTTTTATCTAACTATAAAAAAGTGCTTGCCACTAAGCAGAAAAAAAGACTCAGAGTGGCATCAGCATGCTAGTGGCTTCAGGACTGAAGGAAACACAAGCACCTGTGTATATGACTTTATGGCAATGAAACAGCAGGGCTACTGGAACTGTGTGGTTCGTTAAGGATGACAGTAATTGAACCTAAGGGTTAGATTTATCCAATATAACCAGAGCTGTCAGTTAAGACGCAGTTTGCTTTCCTTTTCTCAGCTCTATTTTTGGATGCTCCATTGGTGACATCAGGTCATGAAACTACACCATGAATCAGATCAGCTCACTGATGCCACAGAAAACTAATGTTTGGTGGGGTTTTTTGAGTGGATTATTTTTTCCCTGCCTCTGACTAGTTGTGTAGTTGTACGATTATCATATCTAACACAAGGGAGCAGGAAAGACATGGTGGGATGCTCCCTTTTGCCGGAAGCCTACAGTTACACTGGATCAAGTGTGTTATTAAAGTGAACTCAAAATTGCTGAATTAGAAGGATCATTTAAGTAGGTCCCAGTGTTTGTGAGAGTCCTCAAGGCATGTAAATTGCAACTTAAAGGCAGTTCTGCATTGCAGGTGGATGCAGTCCCTGTTTAATGGAGCCACTCACCACTCCTTGACACCCAAACTTCCTCATGCATCCTTATGGACAGGCGGCTGTTTACCTGCATCCCTGGCTGGGCATCCCGTGGTGGGACCCAGCCGTGCTAACTACCGACACACGGGGAAGCAATTACTAAGCCAAGGCTGCTAAACGCGTCTGCAGACAAACCCTGCAGTTGTGAAAACTGAAAATGTTTTGTCAGAGCCTCAAAAGCAGCTGCTTGTTTCAGTTATTGAGGGTTTTCAACAGTCAGAGGGAACAAAAATTAGTCAGAAAAGCGACTGTAAATGACAGGACGTGGCAAGAGAGATTCAAGTAGCTGTTACTGCATTTTCTAAAATTGACTCCAATACTATACTCACTTAATACTATACTCAAGCCTGTACTCACTGACATACTAGACCACAATATAAACAGAAGAATGATTGCCCCAAATTTCTTACCAAAATAGTGTCCTTTATTAGTCAAAGTAATACTGATGTCAGATATAGAAAATCCTGATTTAGGTCAGAAAATCCTGTTTTAAATTGTTAATCATTTTCAACTTCAAACAATTTTAATAATACCTGGAGAAGTAGCCAAGGTCACCCTGACTCTTTCTATTCTTTCCTGATTGACGATACATCCCTCTTGGCAGGAAAACAAACTATTGACCCAGCACAGAGAGACTTAGCAGTCAAAGTGAGGAGGGGATACCTCCCCAAATGACCACCGAAGACCACTCGAGACCTCCGCGCATGCGGAGAAGGCATTTGATGTGTCATGGTTATATAATCCTATGCATATGCATTAGATAGTCTGAGTATGTACTAGCTAAGAGTAGTTTAATAAATTATTTGCAATTTGTACTGTATAAGAGAGACACACCTGATGAATCTGGTGTGCTTGATTTATGGAAAGTCCACCGAGCACCCTGGCCTGAATAAAAAGCAATTTCTCTCCCGAGTGTGTGAGATTGGTCTATTGCACACCAGGTAACGAATCCGCTTTTAGGACAACAATATGACTTTAAGGGGTAACTTTGGTGTAAATCACAGTTCAGTAAAAGTAGACCAAGTAGTACAGTATCTTTCTTTGCAGCGAGTCTGACGTGCCTGCCTTTCTTACCCATGGGATATGGATGGGAGGGTCTCTTAAAAGATGGTGGTGGAGGCAGTGTGACCTTGCCTTTCTTCTGCTGAAAATACAGCTCCGACCTCCCTAGGGTACTAGCTGACTTACAGGTCCTCAATCCTAAAAGCAAGAGCTCCATGAATGGTGCAAAACGAGAGCAGAAGAGCTGTGAGAAGACAGACCCTGTGGCATCCACCTCAGCCCTTCCTGGGCAGACCTGGGCCAGCCAGGGCAGGTGTGCCCTTCCCAGGGGGACACTTTCTGCCACCCACCTACAGGCTCTTGCAGAAGTGTCCTCTCGCTGCCAGTCACGTGTGAACATCCGAGAACTGGAAAGAAAACAAACCCATCTGCATTTCCAGCATGTAAACTTCAGACTTAGGATTGTGCCAGAACAGGAGTCACATCGTCACCAACCTAAACGTGATGATTAGAAATAGAGCACAACTGCCCTCCCAGTGTTCTCACAAGGCATATTTACAGCCTCCATTTGAGTATTGCACTCCAGCACTGTTTTCTAAAGCAGTAACATGACCGCATGCCTTGAAAGTCCCACTTGGAATCTGCATGAACCATTAAGATTCCTAAATGTGTTTACGATTCTGGCCCTATGCATTTACATTTTGATGCAAATATCCCCTTATGTGCCTAGTAAAATTTATTTGAAACATTGTTACTTAAAGGCTGTTAAGCAAACAAAAAAACGTAGCTCAACACTTCTCTGAAGTGTTCAACAGACATTAAAATATTTTAAAACATCATGATCATCCCGGAATATATTAGCAGCTGACAATTTAATATCCCCTTAGTCAAGTTTTTGCAGTTTCTTTCTTTTGAAAACCTTTGTTTGGCTAGAAGAATTTTTCGCTTATTATTCCACATGAAAGAATGTGCTGACACCTATACAGAGCTTTAAATATCCCTCAAAGTTCAAAACATTCAGCTCTTTCATCCTCCTGACCTCAGATAAATTGAGAGTTTTAACTAAATCTATTTCTGTAATGGGATTCTCATAAGCTTAGCCAAGTCCCTTCTCACATACGTATTTCATGAATGAGACTGTGAGCGTACACATTTACGTGGTTTCCTTAGCGGGTAATGCATCTTCTAAAAAAGATGATTTTGTTACCATTTCTGAGCTGCTAACTTTATTTTCTATTAATTTCTCTCCATCCCCCCCAAAAAAAAAATTTTTTTTCAAAAAAACCACCCCTGAAAGATTTACAATTCTTGTAAGGGAGCAGAAGGATTAGTCTGTGTCTATCTGACATAGGAGGGAAAGGATTATATGCAGATTAAAAGCAGTAATTTACTAGCAAATAATCATTTTGTGCGCAGTGGTTACATAAATCGGGCATGTCAGTGCTGGGATCCTGGGTTTCACCAGCATCACGGCACCGCTCGGCAGCCCCGAGCTCGAGGGAGCCGCTTACGCAAAGCCCACTGGCAAGCGCTGCGGATGAGAGAGCCCTCTCTTCTCCTTCCTCATATATGGTTGTCTTGAAATCACACAATTTTCAATTGTTGGCTGAAATGAAACAAAATAAGGGCAGTGACCTTTTCCAAATAGTTGGTTGTAACCTTTGTAAAAGGAATAAATACAAATAGAATAGTATCTTGCAAGTGGTCAAGAAACAGTGTCATGCCAATTTTCTTTTGACTGCTGCTACTATGACCTTCGCGTTTTCTGTACAATCTATTTGTCTGTAACTATTTACAAGTGTTGCATTGGCAATCTAATAGTGCATTTCATAATTAAATGGAGATTAATTTTTTAAAATGTTGTATGTGTTACTTTAGGATAACATTGTTCTTTAAGTAGACAGAAACATCATAAGAAAAATTCCTTAGGCAAACACCTTAAAGTACTTCTGTCCAAAAGCTAATCTAGGAACAGGGTGGAGAAAATAATTTCATTCCAAGTGCTCCACAGCCTTCTTAAATGAGTTTTGCTTTTAGTATAATATTATTTAATTTTTTTACTATTATTTAGGATTTCAGATAATTCTTTCTTAATTCCTGCTTCTACAGTGACCTAGAGAATAACCTTCTTTTTAAATCCATAATCTATAAATAGCTTATTCGTAACCTTATCTTTAAACTTATTCGTTTAGGATCATTAGCATCATACAGACTATATTGCATTAGATATCCTTTTCAAGGGCCGATAGCACAGAAGCGTATTTTTCTCTACTGCAAAATTAAATAGCAAACCTTTTAACCAAGAAAATAGAATTATGGATAATCTACTAATAAATCTTGAAACACTAACCTTTAGTGACCTCTCGTTGCAACAGTATGAGATTGAAAATGTTAGACTACATTTCTACATAATGCACACATTGTTTGAATTACTTGTTTAAAATACTTTGGAGTTGTAAATAAAAAGTGTCCAATATTTTGGACACACACCCCCAACCCAAAACCCAAACAACAACCCAACCAACCCCCCCGCCCCCCAACAAAACAAAAACCCTAAAACCAACCAACCAACCAGAAACCCAACAAAAGACCCACAAACAACAAAAACCCCAACAACAAAACAAACAAAAAACAACAAATAAAAACAAAAAAAAAAACCAAAACAAACCAACCAACCCCAAAAAATGGAATGTTCAAAGTTTTGCAAATAAATTTTTTCCTGTCATGAAAACACTGGTGTGCATTAAGGTGCTCCTAGGTTTGATTTTTGTTGTTGTTCCTCTATGTTTTCCAGCAGATCCTTCCCCTTTCCAATTTTCCAAGCCATTTCATTTCCATGAAAATGTTGCAACAGAAGTGCTGACATTTCCAATTCAAAGTTTCTCCAAGTTTTTTCATTACATCAAGTTCTTTACGTTCTGATTTTCTGTTCTTGGTGGAAGAAAAAGCTAATTCTGGAATGCCAAGACCTCCCACAGGACGAGCTTTCCCTTTTCTCCGCCAGAATGCCCCACGGGCTGCCCCTGCCCACCCACACCAGGCACAGGCGTGCGTACTTGCCGTGGAAGAACCCAGGACAGTTGCCACTGCATCCTTCCAGCGGCCAAGACACATCCATTTCTGGTGAAGGGCTCCAAACCATAAGACTCATGAATTAAATATAAAATCACACCACTGACAGACCTTCTCAGGGCATCTCATTAAGAACTTTTGCAGCCCCCAGCAGATGCTGTGGCTACTCCTCCGCCCCAAAGGATAAGCAATTGCTTCTGTTTAAGCATGAATTTAGAGTTTAACTGAATCTAGGAGCTGAGACATAGCACAGCAATAAACTAACATCATTAATGACACAGATAGATAGATACAGAATACAGATAGGGATAGAGCATTTTGCGTGGCAGAAAGGAAGACACCGGCTGGCAGAGGAGAGCTCCAGCACGCCAGAGGGAACGCCAGACTTTGTACACCAAACTACGTTCGGCCCTTTTGTTTTTTGAATTGCATGCAACTATTTCTTTTTCCTGTAACTTTGACAAGATATTGAAAGTCCAAATACTTGAAAGCATGTTTGTTGGTATTCTAAATAAACTCAGATAACTTTATTAATCTACCAGTCCTGGAAACCATTATTCTCAGAGGCCTGTCCAGCTCCACTGCCGTGTTCTGCGTCTCCCTTTCTCCAGCCTTACAACACACTGAAAGAAGGGGGTTATCTATCAGACACAGACCTCTGTGCACAGCTGGTCAACCGAGGCTCCCTTTGGAGTCCACAGAAAGAAACAAGAACTTCCACAGGGCTATTCCTCTCTTCCCAATGTAGACACCAAAAACACATTATATGAACTGCATCTGCAGAAGTTTACATATATGTTATCTAATAACTAATGTAACTAGCATTTTTGCCTAAAATACTTCTCTTATGTTACAGTTTTCCTTTTCTACATTTAGCTATCAGTCGCCAAATAAAGAGCTTTCTGCTTTACCTCTGAATTATTTTATTGATTATAGTCTTCTTAAATACTTTCAATGTACTATTCAAAAATTGCAGTAACAACTGTCTAATTTTTATAGATAAACAAGTTTAAAGTACTCAAAACCTCTCAGTAAGTAATATTTTATGTCTTACAAGACCTGTGATTCAATACTGTCATCAGGAACAGCAAACAGCAATTCTTATAGTCCCATGCTAGCCTGAGCAATTTTAAAAGAAAAGCCTACAAAAACTTCACTTTTCTGAGATGTTGAAGACACTTTTTCTGAGAAAAGATGAAAGAACAGTGGTTAGCCAATTTTTGTTGTTGTTGCTCATGTGTTTCTTAAAGGTATATTAATTCAGTTTTATTGCAAGCCTAAGTAGATGTGCATATGTTTTAGAGTTTGTTTTAAGCCATTGCTGTTGTAGCACACAACTATCTCAGATCAAGAAAAAAAGCATTCATAGCTTCTGTGATGGTGAGGGAAGAACAGAATGTCTAACAGTAGGGCCAATAAAAATAGTAAATCATTCTCACCCCCTCCTCCCTCCTTAAGTATACGCATACACCTTTAGTGCATTTGCTCCTGCCTCAAGCCCAGCAACGGAGAGCAGCTGGCTCAAAAGCATTAGACTAGCAATATTGCAAACTGCTAATTCCAGCTTCCTTGCTTACTTATGGGGGTTTCTGCTGGATATGCTTTCTAGTAAGCATGAGAGAACTATCAAAAGATAAAGAACAACAATTCTAAAGTCTCGACCCCATCACGTAACTTCTGCCAGCACCAATTCTGGGATTGATCTGGGAAGCCGTGAGCCATTTCCCAAAGAACGGAGTTATAAGTAGCTTCACTCAGTCTATGGTGTCCTGCTGCAATTTAAGTCCTTTGAAAAATCTATCTTAAGAATCTCTGTTTAAAAACAGTTTTTAAAAGTTAAAGGCTGTAAAAAGGCCTCTGGACCCAACCTGAATGTCATTCCAACTCCCCTTCACAAAGAGAGGCAGATGAAGCGGCAGCATTACCCAGGACCCCAGCTGGGGACCCCCACTGGGGTATTCAGAGAGATATCCTGATTGAAAATAAGGGTGGACTGTTGCTCTCTGATCCTTCTGCTCCTTCTTTCCTCTCTTTGATGCATTTGTTTTCTTCAGTCCCTTCCCTCCTACAATGCCTGGGCTCAGGGGAGAACTAGAATAGCCACCCCTCACTCCTCACTTTTTTTTTCTTCTCAAAATTATTTTGCTTTCTGCAGTAACTGCACACGAGATATATATTTATATACATTTAAAGCTAATGATCCCCACTGAGTCTCACAAGTTTTTACAAGATGCTATAAAAGTATCACATGGCAAAGCAATGATGTGAAGTCAAAAGGTGAACGCTGTCCTCTGAGACCACAGATATGTATTCTGAGTCACAAGAGTGAAAAAATGTAGTTCAAATTTAAGTCACCTCCTTCCACTGCTTTCTGTTATGACCCCATTGATATCCCAACCAGTGTTTTTAAATAATTTTGGTTTTTTTTTTTTTTTAACGAGGCCTAGATTCCCAACGTACTTAAACCAGCAGTATTACTGCATGCTGTAGCTAGATATCTCACACACAAGCTATCATAGTGCATTGCAAAAGCATCGGTCATATGTTAGTCCTCATACAGACAACTTTCTAAAAGCTTGGCTGCTTTGTTTTTAAAAACAAAAATAAGTCACATTTACTTAAATTTATAATTTGGAAGAAATCAGTCCCGAAAGAAACTGTACCCAGCAAGCAACCAGGGACTTCACATGCAGGTCTGCATGATCTTACAGTGGCTTTGAGGAATGGCTATAACTGGATTAATCTAAAACCCCAAACAAACAAACAACCTGTATTTTTCAAGACAGAGTACTCTTTACAATACTTACAAAGCCATTCCCATCTTCGTCAAGGAACGGGTACGCCTGCAGCAGAGCATTGACAACAATGTTATATTGCTGACTGTTCGGATACCTGAGCAAACAAGATGGAGATGTAAAAGAAATACTTGGTATTCTAGACAGTACTAGACGCTGTCTGGAGTCTATACTGATATGCATTAAACTGACTATTTCCAAGACTATCGATTCCCCTCCAAATAACAAAGGGAACAGCTTTAAGGTTTGCATAAAATCTTCCTGTTGGCTTCAGTGGTTTCAGGCCCTTAGCCTTCTCTACTTAAGCAAGCATAAAGAGAATGGCTTCACATTCATTTGAAAATTTACTTCTGCAGCCAACTGGTAATGCCCCCCAGATAAATTTAACAATGTTTACTCACAGCGATCCTTCTAGGTATTTTGTCATGTCTGCTTGTAAAAATTCAATAATCCTTATTCTCATACTGTGGTCAGGGCATTTTTTTTCTGCCAATAAGCACTTGACATCATAGGGGAAGTCTGGCAAAGCATAAGAACTTGTCCACTGCAACGTCTTGTATCTTGCAAAAAATGATTTCAGGTTTTTTCTGTAAAAGAAAAGATTGTGTCATCATGATCACATCCTTCTTCTATGGGAATACAAGCAAGAAGGAAAGAAAAATACAAGCAAAATTCAACACAAAGGGAAGTTATTGCTATAGAAATTCGAGGCTTGCTCTCTTGGTTTCTACATAAAGAATACCCACAAAAGCTGCAATAAAAACATATGGGGTTAAAAACCAGATGTCAGTTGTGAAATGTTTTAATCAGCAGACGCTAGAAGGTGGTCACTAACTGAAAGCAGAAAGCAGAGCGGAGGAAGTCACCAGGGACTTGCTACTGTTGCAATATATCTTTATCTGTCATCATTTATAATGTGTTTCCTACCAGTTCTGCTAACTTACTCGTGAAAGCAAGCTGAACAGCTTAATTGAATAAAACACTATACACGACGTTAGTTAAGACTGCCCTCCCAAAGGGGAAAGCAGTGAAGGGATGAAGGCAGTTACCGTCAGCACAATGGTTGGAAACAAAGCAGACACAGCCCGTCAGTACCCACAGCTCCCATCCCATGAAGACCATCAGCACTATTTACAGATGTCGCAGCCCAGTTGTGGTGAGCCTGAGGCAGGGTATCACCACAGCCTACCCAAGTGCTTCCCGCCTCCAGAAAGCCTGCCAAACCCTAATTCTGAAGGAACACAGGGAAAAGGAGAGATAAATTGAACTGGAAGTCAATCAATAGCCATCTAAAAGGTGGAGTGGTTCTGGCAGCCCTAGACAGCTTCCCAATCATAGTAGTCCAGACCCAATAAAGAAATTTCAAATGAGAGGTGCCAAAGACATCTACAGAGCCCTGTTATGTATGTGGTAACACTGTAATTTACGTTTGCTTTTAAATTAAATTGCTCTCTGCAATTTGGAAACAACTACCAGGCTTCTAAAAGAATTTTTTTAAAAAAATGCCATCATTATAGATGATAAATGCAGATGCTTACATGGTATAAAGATATCTATATCCAAATTAATTATCTGCACTCCTTTTATATTCACTGGGGAGACATAAGCACCAGTGAAGGATGACAGAACAACCAGAAGACATCTAAATCAGACCAGATATTCTCTCTCATCTAGTTCTCTCCACTATTTATGAAGAAAATTAAGAAAGTTACCACAGGTGTTGAAATCTATACTGTATGTCTCAAGTTAGGAACCCCACATCTGGCAGGTGAAAGCTCCCACACAAAGACATGTGGCTGGACTCTGCAGGCTCTGGTGTCCCTCCCAAGCTGCACTAGCTTTTAAGTCTACGAAAGTTACGGAGGGAGATACTGCTAGACTTCAGTCAGGTCAACATACACAAGTTTTCACTCCTAAAGGTCTCTACAGTAGCCTATAAACAAGAGCTAGGTATATAAATTAAGAGTTGTGAAGAGTTTTAGCAAGGTCTTCGTTGGGAGGTTTTGCTATCCAGCCTCTTTCAGATAAGGATGTAAAAAAGAAACGATGGTAAGCAATATCTTTAGGCCGGCAAAATCAACTGCAATACCAATGGATGAGCATTTGCAATAGCTTACTTTATACCACTTTAAAAGATTACTATATATCTGGGAGGCAGATTATTTGGGGCCCCTATAGCATTCGTTATAGCCTCAATACCTTCTTGAGTAGGTTAGCTTATAAGTCTCATAACCTTATTGACCTGGTTATGCTGCCACACCATCTCGGCATCTTTTAAAGTAGGTTGGTAGCTTGCAGACTAGTAAAAGCTCTACAGCCATGATATAACTTTACCAACCCCAGCACTACTGCAAATTGTGATGCAGTGCTGGAAAAAANCCTCATAGACATATTAACAGTAGTAGCAGTACTCACAGCACTACCGTTGCCATGTGCAAAATGGATACAAAATGGCCAGGGCTGCCGTCTCTCCAAGCTCACTAGATTTTTATGGGACACAGATGGTTAACAGTAGATGCAAACTGTAGTAAACTTCTGTGAGTACTTTACAATCTCAAAAGAAGGAGAAGCTGTGTGAGAAGTGACAAACATATCCACACAGACACATTCATGTCCTTTTTTAGTGATAAATTAATACACAAATGGAAAACAAAACCCAACCCAGGTTCTGAAATCACTTGGAAATCCCTTCTGTGCAAATAAAGTGCAGATGTTCCATGTAGCATCAATGAGGAGCCTATAAGTTTGAATCCTGTACTTCTACCAACTTTACTGATGAATGTGATGTAGCAGATAGGCTGCAAGTTACTACGTACTATTTTCAACATGCTATCATTTAAATTAGCTCAAAAATGTACAGAAGTTTAAAACATGCAGTAATTTGTAGCTGAGCAGCACTGATATTCTTGTTGCTAATATCAGCGATGCTGGATTGCCATTTTGAAAAGTGGAATGGTTTAGCAGATTCAGGTCAGGCAAACTGAACTGTACTGATTTCCTGGAAGAAAATGATATTTTCTTGGAGTTGGGATGGCTAATAGCCATGGAGGCATGGTAACTCTCCCCACCACCGCTCCCTTTACATTTGCCAGTACAACAAAAATACTCCGAATTCCATTTCTCTTCAGCCTTACCCAACACAGAAAATACTTCCTTGCTGTCCCAGCAAGATCCAAAAATTCCTTTAATGTCCATGGTGTGATAGATTAAATATTTTACTAGCTTTTGCTGAAATCATCGCTGTTAGGCAGTCATGTTTAATATGTGCAGTAATATTTTACAATGAAATGCAGGTTTGTTTGAAAAAAAAGAGACAGAACTCCACACTAAACTTTATACTCAGAAAGGCTCACATGCAAACTCGTTTAACTAAAGAACAGTTTAACTGAACTGTATGTGCACTGGGATTTACGCATATAGCCAAGACCTTCCTTGATTGTGGAAAACAGCATTACAGTTAGAGATTTAGGTACTGTCGTGGTTTAAACCCAGCCAGCAACTAAGCACAGTATACATGGCAACTAAGCCAGGTACATGCAAGTATAGCCGGTTTCTAACCACCCCTCTCTGGTCTTCTAGCTAACCTGAGACATAGTGATAAGATCAAGGTCCCAAAGTACAAATTCCTACATCTTTTCTTTTCTCTCAGTTCTTAAGGCATTTGATGCTGCAGCTAAAATCAATCCAATGGCTAGCTGCTGCCAAATGTCAGTCTCCCTCTCCCCCTGCTGTCACATGTCTCTACCCCTTTCTTACTTGTACTGGGAAGCCTATAACCCTGCAGCAAGTTACTTCAGGAGCTACAGGGAGGAAATTTTTCATTTTTCTTCTTGGTTTAGTTTTCTCGCTGTTCATGTCCCCAGAATGGCTCCTTATGAGGTGAAACAAATACCAGTGCAGATGAAGCCAGCTTGTCTCTTTACGTTTAGCTGCAATATGGAACTGCAACCCAAGAAACATCTCCTCAGCAAGAACACAACTAACCACAGAGCTTTTGACTGCTCAGCTTTTATAGATGACCACATTACTTACTGTACTAAGCCATAGCACTGTTTCACACAGCTATTTCTTTCTTTGGCTCCATTACAGCCTTACACTGCTCATGTACAGCATGTTTACTGAGACACAACTATAAAATAACATCATTTTTGGAGGAGCCATTTGTCTCCTTCAGCTGGCAAAAAAACTCCAAACAAACCACCAAACCACACAAAACCCAAACAAAACAAACAAACAAACAAAACCCCACCCCCCAACCCCACCTATTTAAATGATATAGCCCCTGGGATCCCTAATCCCAGGGAATATCTTGTTTTACTGCCAAAAAGGCAAAGATTTTACACACTTGCAGCATCACCCAGATCATTCGATGAAGGTTTTGGACTGCACTAGAGTGAAGAGTGGTGAGTGAACACAGCATCATGGTCTCCAAGCTCAGTGTCCTGTGCAACCTCACAGGAGATGACTGAATTAGCTGTAACAAGGCAGTAAAAATAATCTTGACATCAGTACAGACAGCTCAGTCAAGATAGCTGTGCAAAGTGCAGTAGATACCTAGAAACAGGTTCAAATACTAGATCATATGATTTTGTCATTTTTAAGCTTCTGAGCATAGTGGTAAGAAGGATCAGTTTTCTGCATCTGTTTAGTTCATTTAGGAGGAAAAAAAAAAAAAAAAAGACTTAAAGGCCAACTGAGCTCATGCATAAACAAGCTGTGTGCCGCATGCTTTTCTTATGGTCTGCTTTACTAAAGTCCATGGGTCCGTGGTACCCATTGCTACATCTTGCATCAGCTCATGTCCCAGTAACTCAGAGGACATAGTTGAGCAGAACCTTGCTGACATCAATGGGTTTCCATGCTCAGCATGTCCAGATAGAACCCAGCACATGGGTGGAACCTCAATAGATTCCTGTTTTTCACAGGTGAAGGTCTAGCCTTTCACGTGTCTGCACCAAACATCAGCAAGAGACTCCTGCCTGAAGATTTGTAGGCTGGAAAAAAGTCCACATCTACAAAGCCAAGAAAGAAAGGGAAGAGAAAAGAAAACCTGGAACTTGCAGATGTGAAGGAAGGAAAAGTCTGCAGCTGTAGAAAATGTTGCTTTTCCCTAACACACATATAATATGCTTTCAACTGTATGACATTAGTTAATGTTGTAAAGGTTGTTTCCATCAAAAGGAAGAAATGGTGACAGGTGATTAAATATCAAAAGAAACTCTTTTTGGCCTCTCAATAGTAGGATAAAATAGAGCTCTCTTTTCTATTCACAGTTCTGAGATCTGTGCTTGAAGGATTCTCATGCCTTTCCCTTCATGTGCTTTACTGCCATTTCCTACTTTCCAGCACAAACGCACACCTTCCCAGTTATTCCCTAGAGCCTGGGATTTGCAGTCTTCTTAGTGCTTGATGATGTCTTTTACTTTTTAGTTCCCGCTAAATGTAGGGGCAGGTATCCTTTAGACTGAACAAGAAATTACCCACAGCAGCGTTAGCATTGGCAAGTTACAGACAAAATTAATCAGCTTTAAAAAAGTTTGTGAGATGCAGACACAACCTTCTTCTAGAGGGAGTCAAGATTTTCTGACAGTTTCCATTCTGAGGAGCTGCATCATGTAAGTGAAGGCTCTGCACTTCCATTGCGTGCAAGGGCAGCAGCTGCAGGTTACAGATGGGTGGAGAGAAAACGCTCCTTGGGGAATCTGACTGACAGAACTGCCAGCTAAATCAGGCCATTTTAAAGAAACAGGGTTTTTGCACTCACCCATGTAAGATGTGTTATATTGTCTCCAAAGATTTTTATGTATTTGGGGTTTTTTTTTGTGGTTTTTATGACCTTGCTAGACCTTAACAAGGCAATGCAGTTAGTATCTCCTGCAAGTCATTTTTAAGACTTGGCTTATTTCTGGTGTGGAAGAAAGGAGATTTAACTTTTTTTTTTTTTCCTGCAAACTTTTGTGGAACACTCACAGCACCACATCAGTAAATTCAGCCCTGCTGACCTCAAGTGCTCCAAAACCAAGGGTCCAGTTGCCTTTACTTCCAAAACACTGAGGCAACAAGCACAGAGAAGGTATTATTGCGAGTCTTCTAGGTTTTTTTAAATTTAGGATAGTATTCTTAAGCTTCCTGCTGCAATGACAGAGACATGAAATGCTGACTTAAGAAAAAAAAGTGGTAGAGATCCTCTCAACCTCATAAATTGAAAACCTAAATTTAAAGAATCTCCCCCAAACCCTACACAAACCAAGCCAAAACCCACAGATGTAACAGTTTTTATGAAGATGGAATAGCAACTGGAGTGAAATTGTCAGGAATCATCAAAATAAAGACGAAATTATTTTTGTGTTACGATACATCATTCAAACAGTGGAATCTACTATTGAAACAATAAATAGCTTCAGAAATATTGAGACAAATTAATAGAAGAAAGATTCAATCAATCACTGTTAAAATTAATGGGCTAGACACAATTTATGGTTTTGGAATCCCTAAACATTAGTTGTTGAAAAGCTATAATCAAAGGGAGCATCTAATATCTGTACTTCTGAACAAAACAAGACAGACAGTACTTTTAATCTACTATTTCTTGACCACTGTCAAAAACCTAACATGTCTGGGTTTTTTTTTTATAGCTGCTTTTCATGTCCATATGAACTAACTGAAAAAAGGTCATCACATCTACTAGAAATAATTCTGATATCAACAATAAGGTTTCTGCATAGAAACCAAGAAACTCTTAAGTTAATTATAAATAAGGCACAGTCCAGCTGAGATTTTCTTTGTAGGACTATAGCTGCATATGTGTATATGCATACACATATAAAAGTAATATTTGCTCACTTGTGTAAAGGCAGCAAAATCTGAAACAATTGACTAAGTGACAATTTTTCAGGCTAGCTAACTGTTTGGGGTTTTTTTTCCCCTCCTCTTCTTTTTAAAGCACAAGCATAAGTGTGTTTCTGATAGAACACGTTAAACACAGACCAACAATACTGCTGTATGGGTAATGGGGAAGCAAAGGAAGGAGCTCTATAAAGATCATTAGCAGAATGACGTGTCAAAACTAAAACACACTTCTGATGCAGCTATCCAGTAGTCAGTGAAGTTGCCTGCAGCTGGACCAAACTAGACACGAGACTGTCCTAGCTAAGGAGTTGTACAGCATTGCTAACACAGCTCCCTGCCCTGCTCATCTCCAGTCCCTATCAGCAGGCTGTTACTAGTGCAAATGTTGCACTGGTGCACGCTGGCAGGTGCCTGACCTCAAGAGGGCTTGCAGCAGGCAAGCCAGCTCCACGGAGCAAGTGAATGACGGGTGGTTTGCAACCATGCAGGCCAGCATGGCCATCTTGGAGATGGGAGCCAAGTTTATTTTCAAATAAATCTTCCAATTCATTGTCCTTGCTATCAGCCTAAATTTACACAGGCACCAGTACCAATATACTGTCAATGCTGGCAATGGCTTTATTGGTATATGAATGCTTGGCAGGCCCAGGTTTGGTTGAGCACTGACCACATCTTCCAAATTCACAGCAAACAGAGAAGTTAAAGGCTGTCAGGGCTGGCCAGAAGATCTGTTATCCTGCTTGTGCACATAAGCCTGCTCTGAGCAAACTACTTCAAGGGGTTCAGACAGTAAATCTGTTACATGACACAAGAGCTACAGAACACTTTTTTATAGAAAGAATAAGTGTACAAATAAATCTGTGTCAGGACATTGCTCTTGAAGGAAAACAGCTGGACTGCCATATTGGAAACAGTGAAAAAAGGGATACATTAGGGATGTCATTTGATAAACAAAAACCTTGAAGAAAGACAGACAGAACGTATAAACCAACCAATAAAAAGGTTGGTTCTTCACAGCAGTATCGGGTATTTACAAGTAATGACAGACTCTGTCTTAGCAACAAGATAAACACCGGGCTGCCAGGAGCCATCAAACTGTTGATACTCCAATACAGAAAAGCAGGTATAGGGGAAATATATTTATTTAATCGTCCTCTGTAGCTATCTTATTGTCTTCACAGAAAAGCACCGCTTCAAGATCAACCTTCTTGGGAGATTAACAAAAAGATGGCTCTTTTTACTTCTGTAGTTGCTAGCAAAAAGTTATTCCACTGAGGTAACCTGCAAACCTCATCTGGTTGTACGTATGCACAATTTCAATGCAAGAAAAATATAATTATACAATTGCGGCATCCACTTGCTCTTTAATTTTGTGTTTAAACAATCTTCTTTGATTTTTTAATATTTAGTAATACAGAAGAACGTATTTAACACAGTTCTAGGACTATCTACACAGGAAACAGAGAAACTTTGAACTGGAACTTGAATGAAAAACAAACACACAAACCAACCAACCAACCAACCCAGCTTTCAAAGTAAGTATATTAACAAAATAGACGGGGTGTGTGTGTGTGTGTTACTTTTATACTCTAGGCTGCTAATCTATTATTATGCCGTAGTCAAAGCAACTTTTTCTGTTCCCATCATCAAATTTCTAGAACAACTATCTTGTGCTTATAGCTGACATAATCCCCTCAAGCATATAAAACATTAAAACTTTCTATTGTTGAAAATGCAGTAAGCAAGTACTGTAGGAAGAGGAAGGCAGGAAGAAGAAGAAAAAAAAAAAAAATCAAACCTAACCTCTATAATACCACATTTATAACTGTGGGTCATGCCACAGACATATTTAAACAACAGCATTCACCTCTGAAAATAGTATTTAGCTTGGGATGAACCAAGTTCAGCATCTCATGGATGCAAGGGCTGTTCAGTTCCATCCTCAGTCTCAGACAGTTAAAAGAGCTGTTCCTGAGAAAGATGTTTGCCAAGTTCCCATCTGACCTTTAAAGAGAAGCCCTCATAAAATTTACTCAGGTCTTCAAGACTACAAATCATCACAGCTCCACTGGCGTTTAGGGCACCTACTACTTCACCAAGAAGGGGCACTTCCATTTACAGCAGCAGATTTCCCTCCTCTTCTGCTCCTTTGCCCCAAGATGAACTGTGCTTTTGCAGTCCCTTTCCCTTAACAGGCCATTATGGGCCTTTGAAAGCTCCTACTGACAACACTTGCTGAGAACATTTCCTAAAGCCAGCCTATTCTGGGTTAAGCTGATTCGCACAACCCATTTAAAACTCTTCATACAGCACAAGGCAGATTACTCAGCATTAATTAAAAATAAGCATCCTTTAGAAGTACAGGCTAAAATACCTCATTGCAAAATCATTTTAACGGTTTACTCTGAGGGTTTCAGTGATTTGGATTTGTTTCATTGGTAACAATGCTGACAGGATCTTTGGGTTTGGTGGAGGTTTTTTTTGTTCCTTTGAAGCTCGTAGCAGGACTTTCTTTTAAAAACATTAACTATGTGATTTGCTAAGCCCTCGCCTATGTGCCCAGACAGCTTTATCCCTAAGTCCTTGTTACTTTTTAAAAGTTATAAAATAGATATTTTTGCAGGAAGACCTCCCCTTATCTCAGAAGGGTGAAGCCATCAGTCACATCTATGGGGGAGATTGGTGGTAATTATAGCAGGTGGGAATAAAGGGGGATAATGAGCAGACAAAGCTTTGCAAACAAGAAAACAATTGCCTTGAAAGAGGAACAGGACTCTCTTCCAACACTCACTGCCCATCTCAAAAGTAGAAAAGCATGTGTAAGGAAAAAAAAAAAAGAAAGAAAAAAGAAAGAGACTACATCTGTCTTGCCTCCAGTTTTTAGGGAGACTCATTCTGACACCCAAGGAAAATGAGCGTGCAAATGGAATCAACATGCCTACCTTCCCAAGTGCTATATTTAAGGTGCCTCAAGAACACGATTTTTTTTATAGCCATATTCCACACTGTAATGATTAATTTACCAGACTGCTATTGAAAACATATCTGTAAAAAAAGGATTTTTAAAAACTAGGCAAAGACAAACCTGTATCTTGCCCTCTAAATGAGGTAACATACGAGACAGTGAGCAAGGACTGAGGATGGAGGGCAGAAGAAACACCATTAGACTATTGCATTCAGTCAAATCCTAATAAATTTCTGCTCCTGCTGTTTTCTAAATATACCTGGATATACCTGAACCTGGCCTTCAATAATTAGGATCACTTTCTAAAAATTATCTGTTTAGTCTTAACAAAGCAAAAAGAAGTGTTTATGTCATTTTCAAAAGGTAAGAAAAATTTAGTAAATGCATTATAACTCACTTTTGCTTTAGCACTCTGTGATCAATTAGTCCTTCTTCATTTTCAGTTGAGCACAGATATTTTTTCTGCTCCACAGGATGAGAAGAATTTAAGATTTGTCTGTTAGTAGCCCTGAAAGGGGGGGGGGGAAGAAAATATTTTCACTATCAGGTTTTGTGCAGCTTATAGAGAAGAGATATACCAGTGGCATAAATAGAGAAGGAGAAAAATTAACATATTGAATAGTCATAATTTTATGTGATGCTGATATCTCTTAATCAATCTCTCAGTTCAATTATCAAACTCTGACAAGTTAAAAGGAAAACTGTAAATAACACTGCCTAGTGATGTTCTAATTACTATGCAGTTACAAAACCCAAGAAAATAAACCTCAGGGTTGCAGGATAACTGCCATCTTCATAGCCTGGCATCTTCTTATCACTGGGAATAACTAACCATTACAGTATACAAGGGGTGGGGTGAAAGAATGATTTACATGGTATTGTAAGACAGTTTCTATTCCACTAGAACCTTAAACACTTGGTTTTTTTCTAAAGGTTAAGTCCATCTTGAACCTTCAAATCAGCTTTACATTACTCCAACCACTCTAGAAAATTCCCAAATGCCACCTGGTCTCACATCCCGCAGTTCCTGGTTATTTGCTCCAACTCTAGCATGTCACTACCACCAAAAACTCCAGATACCCAACTCGCTATCTATGTGCTACTCCAAACCACTGCTTTCCATTTAAGCATTGTGTCCACCTCTCTCCCTCCTCATTTCCATTTCTCCTTCTCCTTTTGTTGGTAGAAGCCAACATGAACAGTTTTACCCTGCACTGGGGGAAGGGCAGAGCTAAGATAGGGGCTACTGTTATGCTGCCAAAAATTCATGGCAGTCATCAACCTTTTTTTTGGGGGGAAGGGGGTGGGAGGGCAGGGGAGGTAGATTTCTTTCTGCACCTCATCTCTTCAGAAACTCTGAACTCCAAAGATTCTTTCTAAATTGTTTGACCCTCAGCTGCACTCACACATGAAAGGCTATTATTGGAAGTGACATTAACATTTGACAAGTTTATAAGGGCAGTTTCCCCTTTTCCATGAATCAATACATCTTTTTCAGCTATCCAGTTAAAACCAGAAAAAAAAGCCAGTATGTTCTCTATGTGGCTCCTAGAAACAATTGCCTTTAGCATTGGAAAGCATCTTCATGTTAACCTGGTAACATATGTGTGAGCTCCTCATATGTGTATAAACATGGTTTCTACTGCATGACCCAGAGCACTTCTACCTTACCAGCAACAGACACCAGATGCTATTTCCGTGTCCCAATCCAAACTGTATCCACATCCAAACATTTGGTGTTCTTTCACAAGTCCATTACTTCCACACAGAACGCGTTCACCTACCATACTCAAAACTCCAAGTCCAACTACTTTACTTCTGTTCCTAGCGGAGAGGTGAACAGAGCACAATTCACACACTGTTAGAAGATGTGCTGAAGACACCAGCATAAAGAAGTGGCCAGCCAGGAGCGTACCAACAAGCACTGGGGATAGCATTCATGTGAGAAATACAACAGGGAAACACTGCTGACGGCTCTTGGAAGCTCCACAGCAGTTTCAGCTGGCCCAGAAGGAGGTGGCTGTGGTACTGCTTTCTCCCCTGCCCTGTGGCTGAGTGATGCCTTCTCCACTCTGGCCCTGGTACTTGCAGGGTGAGCTGGTTCTGGGAACTGGCCTGACTGAGAAATAATTCTGCAAAACAGAAAAGGTGGTTGGTTTTCACCTGGGCTCAAGCGTCACAGGAGAAGGGCTGGGAACATGCAGACTCAAGTTTTCACAGTTGTTCCCTGCCGCTGTGGGACCACACACTCAGATACGGATGCTACTAACAGGGAACCTTAGCGTGGTGGCTTTGCTCACATGAACAAGACTGCAGTTCAGCCTAACATCACTGTGCAACAGAGAAAACTTGAGTTCACTTCACATATATTGTGGATCTTTGAATTTTTGGTTTTGTCACATACTCTGTTCCTCTGTGTCAAAGTAGCTTACAAAGAAAACAACTTTATTACATTACTTCAAAAGAGTAATCTCATACACTTCATTCTAGTCATGAGTCCCTGAATTAGATCTTTCTATTCTTAGAGGACTTTGTTCAAGATGTACTGAACAGAAAAAAATAATTTCAAACTACATCACTGAGCACTCCAGAGTTAAGAAGTAACAGTTACAGCTACCTGCACATGAGCACACAGCTTTTAGTTTTATAATAAAATATTAATTTTACTGCAGGAGCTTTTCATCATTCTACACCCCAAACTGTATAGAATACCTTGGTTTTTTACTCATCCTAAAATATATGACTAAATGCATTTCTTAAACATGCTTGAGTTTTATTCTGTGGCCCTTGACTCTGACACACAAAATGTTTCAGAAAGAGCAGCTTATTCACCTAATTTCCCTGTAAATAGAGAAACACCAGCATCTTATTTTCCAGACAAGAAGACTAGGTAGGGAAAGTTTTTTAAGGTAAATTATATTTACTAGTACTTGAGATTTTCAGCATTTTATTTTTTTTTGGCGTCTGCAGAACTTCACACAAGAGCCATGCCCTCACACTACAGCAACTGCATGCTCTTTGTGAGACCTTAAGGCCTGACTTGCAGGACTTGAGAAGTACACAGGGAACATCGGAGATGCAGTCTAGCCAAACATCCCTGACAAAATCAAGGATGAAATTGAAATATCCAAAGCAGCATGCAAACTGCCCTAAAGCTAAGAACGTGTTTTCTTCTCCTGAAATCCCCTGAGAAAATCACTATGTATCTTCCGCACTTTGGATGAAGTACGGGGCCCACATACCGTAGTCTTCTTCACAGCAGACACCTGCTCTGCCTCTGAAGAGGGAGCTTCCTATAAATCATGTGAGGCAGGACCCTGGTGCAAAGAACCAAGACTGGCTGTGATTGCATAATTGAGGTCTACGACAAAGCATACAAGTGGTGACATTGTCTTCTTCCTGCACTCCCCTTCCCTCCAACAATGAAACCCAAGGGGTTTCATAAACACTTCCACAAGGACAAGAGGATGTATCTACATGAGCAGTTTAGTTCTGCTCATGAGAGTGTTGCAAATCCTCTGATAAAGAAATCAAAATTTGATCATATAAAAGAGTTAAGTTTGATTAAGAAGTAGAAAATTGTGAAGCATAATGTATAGGAGTGTTAAGTTTGACATGCAGTCATAGAAACTGTAGGAACTGTGTTATGTGTGACCATAAGAACCTTAGTATTGTTAAGTTTGAAATAAGGTAACCATAGAAACCTCACCAGGAACTTACTGGTTTTCCTATGTTTTGTTTCAAGAAACTAAGGAAACCATCACGGACACCAGTTTGCTGCTTGGAAACCCCCTTACCCTTCCCATCTCGATTTGAGTATTGAGGATTCCAATCAGTAGACCTAAGTGAAATTCACCAATGATTGTTTTTAAATAAGAATATTGATAAGGTAATATAATCAAAAGACCAATCATTATAAAGATTAAATTTAAGAGCGAGCATAGTATTCATTTTATGTAAAAAGGTTATGTAACAGTGAC
>VYZV01007775.1:0-29961 GCA_013401275.1 Pandion haliaetus | reverse complement strand
GCAAACTCAGTTCTCAGATCATGTAGATCATGTTCTTCAAGGTTAGCCTGTTCTGGTTTAGTGTTTGTTCTGTAACTCCTTTATGTTCACAGCTCTGCGCATCTGTTTTCCAAGGTTGAGCTATCTAAGTGAAATTGCCTATGAGTCTCTTTATCTTGGAGCCTTTCTGCCTCCCCCAAAACAAGAAGAATCTAATTTCGTTTAGTCACAACAACTCTAGTCAGTTTAAAAGATTTACATTTACAGATATCACTGGACAGGCCTTTGGAGGAGCAATCCCCCATTTCCCCAGCGCTGCAATAAACGAAGTCCCTGCTTCTTAACATCACATTGTCATTAAGGAGTTTTATTCTGGATTTCAGCAACAAGAGCAATTTGGTTGGAAATAACCCAAATCATCACCATTTACCATGCTTTGGTTTGCACTGTGGAGTCATCTCAGAGTGCACAACCTGGACTCCTTTTAGATGAGGGCAAATGCTACAGAGAATGCTCTACAGATCTATTCCTTCTGGGCTGCTACTGTATGCCAATGCAGGCTTAGTGCTGGAGCCTTTTCCTTCAAAAAAGGAGCATTTTGCATCCATGGCAAGCCATTCTCTACTGTCTGTCAGGATTCTTGGGCTTAGAAGAGACCACTCAGAGCTCAGGATGTCTCTCCTCAGGAAAGACATCCACAAAAAATAATCCTGCCAGACTTAAGTTAGATCAGAATGGAGGGGAGGGATGGGGGTGAACCGAACCAAACCAACCAATGCCAAAACCCCAAAGAGACCCACACCAAAACACCCAGCCAAAAAAACCCCACAACAAACCAGCCCCCACCCCACGCCCTAAAAAAACCCCAAGCAAACAAACAAAAAAGAAAACCTGCTCAACCAAGAGCCATAACAGGCTCAGTGAAGACAATCTCTGTGGAAGTCTTTTTCTAAAAATATATCTAGTTCCACACAGTGGGATTATTAAATGCTTACACCCAGATCAAATTCAGAGCTTCCTTTGAGAGACTGAGTTTAAATACACCTGTGACACAAACACTACCTTTGGCTAAATCATGATTTTACTCCAAGGCTTGCAAACATTTAAAAGTAAGTGCTTCAGAAGCTTAGTATCACAAATACAGAAGATTTTAGCTACAGTGAAAGTCTGACGATGCCTCATCCAAATGAAAACTAAGTCCTAGAACTGAAAATGAAGAGCAGCTTAAATTAATTAATGGTGGTGGTCAGGAATATTGATGCCCTGCTTAAAACCACAAGGTAATAACCCTATTTTGCATTTGACACATTGTTACAGATATTTGAACTTTAAAAAACAGTTACAGCTTACAGCTGTAGAGCTAATAAATGCCAGTTTTACAATGCTATGAAAAGAATACAATTATACCCAGACTGATATTTTCTGTGCCATGCACAAACTCACCCACTGATTACTTCTGGAAGTTTTGGAGAAGCTGTTTCACAGCAGTGTGTAAGGGATTCTAGCCCACTTTTTTGTTGCTGGTATTTATTAATCAGGTCCATCAGCACTGCCTGGTGCCCAATCTTCTTCACCAGCTGCTGCACCATACGATCATTAAGAGCCAGAAGAGCTGCTCCACTTACTTCTTCTTCTGCAGATTGAAGGGGATTACAGAATTACTGTAACATAACTTTATAGTTACAATAACATTCTATATGCCTAAAAACACAATGGTGGTGGACAGGTCAAAGGCAAGGATGCCTTTTGCTGCTGACAGTCTTCTTCATCTGCTGAAAAGATGATGTTTTAGATACTGTTATTTCCCAAGCAGTACCAAGAGTTCTAGTCACTGGCCACATACCTTCTCCTGACAAAAAGCCAAGCCTGAAATATCCAGAAGCAGTGAGCTGACTGTTTTAATACTTTAAATTGGGCCTTGCTTAGGCAACAGCAGACTATTAGTTAATGAAGGAAAGCAAGCTTTTTAAGCAAGCATACAACAAATAGCCTGTTCGCATAACAGTTCCTCATGCTGTCTTTTGTGGAGTGTTTATATACTCAGACATAAAACATTTACACACTACAGTTGGATTATTTCAAAAGATTTATACAATATAAAATAGGCCCTGACAAGCCTGTTAAACTGCTAGCTCTGATTTGAGAAGGTGTATCTATTTATATAAAGGTTTAAACTCACTGCCCAGCATTTCTCAGAGACTTCATAATAAATCCACACACTTATTCTGATTTATTAGACCTATGTCACTTCTCACTCTAATAAGTTTCTTTAAAAGTCTGAAGTTTGCATATACATACATGCCCCCAAAACAAGGTAGGCAGAGCCAACGAAAGGCACAGAAAGAAACACTAAACAACCCCCCCAAAACAACAAAAATGCTTACCACGAAACTTAGGAACTAGTTCTCCTAAATTTCTCTGTCTCAACCAGTTGCAGACTTGATCAACTGACCAACTTTCCATCGTTAGGCGTTGCAATGCTAAATTCTGCTGTGAAATGAAGAGAGAGGATTATTTTCATACTGAACTCCAACATTTCACAAGAAAAAAATACACTCAGCAAATATCATTACATTTACATGCTCCGAACAAAAATAGTGCAAAATAATCCAACTAATGCCTGTTGCAAGTGGCAGTTTCCTTGGCTCCCCTTCTTCACCTCCTCTGCCTTTCCTGCTTTCCCTCTTCTCTAAGAGACAGCCTCACTCCTTATAAAACACGACCTGCTCCAGTACCATTAACACCCAGGTTTCCACACGGAGAAGAAAAAAGGTGTGAAATTCACCACCACCACGCTTATCAGGAAATGGCTGACATTTTACAGAAAAAAAGCCCAAAACAAAACAAAAGCCAACCCACCATCAGATAAAAGTCTGTCACATACATGTTTATCGTCAATCAAGCACCTTAACCCTCTCCGTACCACCAAGCAGGTACTCAAGCAAATACTTAACCCCCAATTACCAACAATTAGTGGCAATAAAGCTCCTGGAAAAGGGAGGGGAGGGGACTACTCCCCCTGTTATTTGCTAGTGCCACCCTTCAGGCTCCAGCCCTCCCGGGGAAGCAGCAGCGGCCGCCCTGGGAAGGAGGAGCGCCGGGAGCCGGACCCCGGGAGCCGACCCCCGACATACCAAAATCAACGGCAACCTCCTCAGCAGAAGATGACTTCTAAAGGCAAAGCTTGTCCTGCTCTGCCAACCCCTCGACAGCAGAAAACTCCTGCTGAGGGTGATTTTCTTCTTAACGTGTTTTAGCTCTGCTACATAAAGGAGCACCAAGGGCTCCGTGAGCATGCTTGCAATCCCCAGCAAACAAGATCAGAGGAAATTTCTCAAGCGAACTTTTCAGATGAGAACACGAGCGTCTGGCATCGTTGGCCAAACGTTTCCTTTCTTAAAATACATCCACGCACATACCCTGAGCCTGCAGTGAACTCCAGGCTAACATGAGGACTCACCCACACAAACCTCATCAGGATCTGGCCTACTGCACTACAAGAAAAACGCACACCATCCTTGAATAAAACCGTTTCCATTTTCATCCTTTAGCAGCAGAGACCCCCAAAATAGGTGCACTTCAGCTTATGCTCTTGTGCCAGTAGACTTCAGCGACTTAAAAGGGTTAAGTTTAAGAGTTTCTGAATTACATGAGTGGATTTAACTTGATATGACAACAGTAGCCGTACAACTCCTCCCCCAGGCTAAGCAGCAATAACAGGGTGTGAAAAGTCATTATTTGTTGAGAACTCTGGTGTAAATTAAAAATCACACCTTCCTGTCACACTTTACTTCCTTGCAAAGAGTAGGGCAAAAAAAAGTCTCCAAAAACTTGAAAGATAAAACTGAATGCAAAGCAGAAAGATACTTAGCTCTGTAAAAGTAGAGAGATGCGTTAAGATGGTGGAAAGGTCACTGCTTCATCCTATAAGAAGACTAGCATCCTAGAATAGTCCTGCTAAAGCAGACAGGCAGATTCCAACGTTTCAAAAAGTGTCAAGCGAACTACAGCCATGCACAATGGTATGCACGTTTAGCCGTGTGTGGCTAACTCTACAGTGAAATCTCTATTTGCACATGGAAATGCAGGCTGTACACTTTAGGGGGGGATGGAAAGGATGACAGTTTAAAGGCTGCTTTAAAAAAATCAGACTATATGTATTAAGGGTCACTACACAAAAGTACTTTGAAATGCTGCTCAAATGTGATTTCACTTACTTGCATATGCTATAGATAAAGGACCTAGGAATGGAGGCAATGAGAAAAATATCAGCATCCATGCTCAGTCTGTCTTCATTAGTGATTCTATTTATTACAGTAGCATCAAAAGACTAACAAGTGAAGGGTTCCCTGTGCTCAGTGTGGTAAAACACGTGAATATTTATATTCTTCAATCAACTCTTAAAAGTCAGGACAACAAAAAAACAACAATGGCAACGTTTTACAGACAGTATTTTAGCAATTTACAGCATCACTTCAAGTCAAATTCAGAACAATTTTAAGTGCAAGTGATCCCTGTCTGTTAATAAATACAGTCAATCACTGGGATCCATTTCTTCAAAAACCTAGAGTGAATGTCTATCATTAGGACTTTACCAGCCCTGGTAAATGAAATTAAGTAATGAAATTAATTAATAAAATTAATGAAAATTAATTTTCCCTAGGATGAGTCAGGACAACACTTGCTTTTACTGTAAAATCCTTCAAGACCAAAGGATGAAAATCCTGGGGTTTAATCAGATCAAGCTAAAGACCTATCTATGGTACAGATTTCTGCTGATGTAGCTGGTTGCACAATAGCAAGAGATGAGGTTTCTGACCAGCATGCCTGTGCTGGCAGTTCCATACTGCGCGAGCACTAATTTACCATGCAGCTTGTTTTATGAGAAGATATAATGAGCTACCATCAACTTGAAGTGACACTTCTAAAATAATAAACCTATATGTCAAAACATTTTAGACAGGAAAAGTGAGTTGTTATATCTACTTCACATGTTGACTTGTGAGAGAGTCTATAGCATCACAGACTACAAATACAACAGCTCTAACAGGCCTCTACATGGATGTCACTGAGGTCAGAATTAAGGTTAATTTTAGTACATTTTAGTACAAGAGTGAGGAATGTGATATGTGCACATCTATACATCCCAGCTATGTGGCACATTTTGTACAGGTCCAGGTCTCAAAGTTGCAAGCGTGGTAAGTAGGAATTGGTGCATACCAAAGATAGAAGCAAAGTATCCCTTGTGCATTTTTTTGATGCTCTCCTAATTTGGTTTTATCTTTGTATGCATTACAGATATTTTATTATTTTCTTTCTAGTTACTACCAAGCTATTTTAAAAAGAATTTAAACTGTATTCAAGCAGGTTTATAGAAGGCAGAATATGTCATCTTGGATCCAGTGCTGAGTTATCATGAAAAGAACATCAGTTGTCCACAAATCTTTTCAATAACATATAGGGAAATACTCCAAGAGAGCACTTCTGTAACCCTCCCCACCCCCTGAAGAAAATGCCAACAACTTATTGCTGACATTTATCAGGCACATGCTCACACAGATGGCTGGAAGAAGCAATGTGAGGGGAGGGAAAGAAAATTCAAATACCAATGTAGGAGCAAATCTTAAAGAGGACATTCCAGTTCTCATTTCTGTGTTATTGTAGAGTAAGACACATGGAGCTGCAAGACCAGGAGACAAAAAAATGTCCTGCACATGCAAGAGTAAACCTGTATCATCTAAAAGTAAGGCTAAATAAGAAGATCTAGAAGGAAAACATGCACAACCATTCCTCAGCTGTCGATAAATGGGAACAAGCCAGACGACCTGTCTAAACCTTAATCAGAGTTAAGGGGAGTATCAAAGGTTCTGCACATGCCTGTCTGTTGAGCTTATCAAGCAGACAAATCCCCTGCTGCAGGAATTAACTCTGAAGAATATTACAAAAAATCAAGTCTTTCCTTACGACATGTGCTTCTGATTAAATACGCCATTTCTACTATCCAAGTTTTTACTGTATGAACTTTAAAAATATTTTCATCTGTACTATACAGTGCTACTGGAAAAATGAGCTGTCCCACTTCAGCAACAATATTCAACCGAAGTACCAAGTTCTCCGTCCTGGTACAGCTGTACAAGTTATTTTGTAATTTGAAAGGAAGAAAAAAAAATTAATCTGACTGTGTTTTAAGGTGATTTAATAGTCATGCAGATGAGACTCTGTCCTTGCTATCACTGGCAACTGTGCACAAGCCATGAGATAATACATTTAGCTGTAGAAGAAAATGCCTTTCTTTTTTTTAAGAACACGACTTCTGGAAATTAAACCCCTGTAAAATCACACCATTTTATGTTCAACTTTACGAAAACTGTGTCAAATTAAAAATACAAAGTTACTGGATATGAAGAGCAGGAAAAAAGTCAAGTAAAGGTTAAAAATTCATGAATCACAAAAATGAGATCTCATATAGCACAAAGAAAGCAATCAGACTGAAGATCTTCATTACAACACAGGGACTGCTTCAGAAAACTAAAGCAAAAAGTAATTTCTTCTTGTAAGGGATATCACATTGACTTTTCTTTCCTCCCAGAAGTACAAATTTCTCAGCAGGACCATCAGTACTGTTGATCATGTCACTGTTTGCTGGCTCAGCAAAGGACTCCAGCTCCTGTCACTGTGCAGTGCAGAGAGCTCTGACAAACCCTGCAGTGTGATTCCACAGTAGCCTAAATCACAGCAGTAGTAATCCAGCCCTCTTCTTTGCAGCCATCCGTGTGATCATGCAATCAGCAGTGGAGGCTAAGCTGAAAACACAATTTTTTGGTATGGTGGGTTTTGGGTGGATCAGTGCCTTTAACCAACTCCCTGGCCGGTTGGGTGAAAATGGATGGTAGAGCCATATCCCTAGATTCATTGAGGCGTTAGATCGATCATTCTTACAATGCATTATAACAATGAAGATTTCTGTCTTAATGGAGCACTGATTTGTAAAGTTAGGCCAGAAACTCAAACTATGAGTAGCAACTATTCCACCTCCCAAAAAAATTGGGAAATGTACCCATCTCCTTTCCCTCAAATAATTTTGCTTGAATTATACTGGCTCTGCTTCTTGCAAGATTACTCTTGCTCCCATTCGAAGCCCATTCAAGCTTTCCTGGTGAATAAGACTAATAAAATGTGGAATACTCATAATAAGGCTAATCCATTAATTACCGAGAAGGATGGGTGCAAGGTTCTATTTTTCTTAATTCTGCAATTATCTGTTATTTTCTTGCTTCATACTTGATTTAGAATCATAAACCAGTTCAGAGAGCTGAACCAGCAGTCAGTCATAATGACCTTACAAAAAATGGTTAACTGAAAATAACAGTTTACCAAGTCTATTCTGATGAAAAAGGCTTGGTGGCAGTTTATAAGTGCTTCAGTTGGCAGATCCTCAAAGGTGCTAATGTTTCACAAAGTTGCTCTCTGTTGTTCCTAAGGGATGGATACAGAAAGCTTTTTAGCCTGGGTAACATCTAGAAAATGATGCGTATCCTTAAGTGAGTCTGCATAGCTGAACTATGACAGAAGTTGGGGCTCCCATGTGCAACCACATGGATACATGACATTTATATGGTTTTCCCAGCAAGTGATCTACGCAGCACTTACACCTTTGATACACAACAGGTGTTATAACACATATCACTTGAGTTTTGTTCACATTCTTTAATTGTTCTTATTCTGTATTATACCTTGCACTCAAAGTAAGATTTTTCAGCCATGTTTAAACAGTGAAGCAACACACCAGTACAGTTGGAATACATTTTAATGTGGAAAAAACAATCAATGCAAGATTTTGTCAAGCAGTGACTCCAGTTGTGCCCAAAGTCAGGATTTGACTTCTTGCTGAGAAGGGTCTTTGCTAGTCTCTGCGAAATGTACCATCATCAGACACAGCCATATGTCTGAGATAGCCCAACCTCAAAAAGAGCTACTAGCTAGATCCAGAAATGTTTACCAGGCAGAAAAGAAACAAGAAACTCAACAAAGTTTTGAATTCTTCTGGCATTTAACCGGTTGGATGAATCAGCCACGTAGAGGAGTGAGAGTTACTAGGAAGACATACAAGGAAACCTTGAAACTGAACAAACTGCCCTCATCAGTCAAGACAGGTGACTGCACACAATCAAGTTTTGGCCAGCCAGTGAGAACCTGTCCAGAGGTCCTTTTCCAGCTGGTCACTGCATAACTGGGAAAACTAGAGCCTGCTACACCTTATGAACAGTTAGTAGGATGCTCACAGCTCATCAGCACTTTGAAAGAGTAAAACAAGTGAATGTGCTTGAAGCACAGGAACCAGGTCTGACTAGCTCAGGCGAAGACACCTCTGGATTTTGTTTGGCTGGTGCTGAAGACAGACAGCTGTGGGGTGGCTAGAGGCATGGCCGGTCTCTCCTGCACTAGCCCTTCCTTCATCCCCCAGCGAGCTGGGCAGGACAACCCTGGGCAGGAGTCACCACACACCTCCTCGGTAAGAGATACCGATTTCTTTTAGGGATCGCCGAGTCAAAGAGCAGAGCACAGATGCTAAGCAGTGCATGCCACCTAGCACTTCTGGATTGCTATTTTAGCATGGTTGAGGATTGCTGAATTATATGCTTACTAACCACTGACAGTACTCCTCCTCCAGTTTATCCATCACACGGATACGGAGACAATGATGAATAATTAAATTTTAACACATTTCACGATGCACATTTTTTGTTTTGTACTATTAATTCATAATGACGGATCCAGTCAGTCATGGATTTTTGTTTTAAGGAGTTGTGTTGGCATATGAAGCCAGGTGAGGTGGGTATGATTGAGCTAGATGGTATAACAAAACAGGCTGTCTCATATACACTAGAAGCAGCAGTTTAACTAATTTGGCATCCATTGGTGCAAACTCTTTGTGTACAAGGTGTTCTAAAGGATGAATTAAATAATGCAATATTAATCCAAAATAAGTGTCCCCACAGGCTGATTGCATTTATTTAGTTCATTGATGTTTAGGGCATACACAGCCCATTTCTTACAATATTACCACACCAAACTGGTCATTACTGCCCACTGTGACATGCAGAAAACAGACTCCACAATCTGTAAGACTGTAAAGTAGGTATGTTTATTCGGTGCCGGGCGGCACGGGGGGGCTAGTCCCACCAAAGTCATGCGCGCCCAGTGCGCCAACTTGCTTCAAATTTATACAGCCAAGTGTTACATATACATAAGATTTCCCAATACGCCTATACATATGCATGACCTATCCTCGTTTCGTATTGAAATTAGTTTCAAGGAGTCATTTCCATAGGTTCCTCCTGAATGCGCTTGCGCGGTGCCTCCTTGTGGTGGTCACCGGGGGTCGTGGCGATGAAGGCAGATGACTCCTCTTCATCACCGCTAGTTAACCTTTGTTCCTGCGCAGACTCAGTTGTTCTTTGGCCGCAGGGCCGGTTTCATCTGATTCTTTAGGACAAGTTCCTAATTCCATCAAGAACTATCTTTCCTGAAGAGTTGCAAGGCTTTCTACTTCAGTTAGTTTGCGTAGCTGTTAGCAAGATGCTAAGCCTTATCTACCAACTTAATTCTTTGGTATGCACAGCAATCACCCAATCACTAAGTTAAGTAATGCTTTTCCTACCAGGATTTCTTTAACCCCTTCTCTCAACTGCCTGTGCGTTACTGTCTCCTTGTCATATCCAGATGAAGAAGTCACGTAAACACTCCACAACTGATACAAGAATGTTAGCTGAAAACACCAGTGGAAAGATAATCAATAACCTTTATCTGCACAAAGGAGATAGGGAACTGGAAAGTTTGAAAATCTGTAAACTCCTATTTTGTTGTGATACTGTAATCATGACATAAGTAAAAGAATTGACAAGCCCACCTCAGAGGACTGTTTCATCCTGCTTTTTGCCCCCTTTTCAGTTATGCTCATTTATGATGACTTGGAGAGAACCCCACCCCAAACATATAAGAACCTATATAGGTGTAACCATTTGTTCTAGTGACAAGAGTGTAAATTTCCCAGTCTAAGGATCTACTGAGATTGTATCCTTAGACAGTCTGTCAATCAGCAAGCCCACAGTCCAGCTAATTGCTGTAATCTGCACTTTTTAGGGCTTCTGAATTATTTCTATAAAGAGGAACCTCTCAGTTTCAGAGACTCACTGCTGGTTGCCCCACTGCCTCTTGGTTAGCACATTGGATACATGAAAACTGCTTTTAAATCCCTACTTCAGATTAGGTTGAGCAGGGATTTGGGAATATGCCTTACACCTTCAGGCTGTCAGATGTTACAGAATGGGGTGGGACAGGTATGGGGGGGAGGTTTTGGCAGAAAAGGCCTGACCTCAGCTTCAACGCATTCTCCAGGAGAGGGTCCAGGAGTGAGGATCTCAAGGGAAGGTAAAGCCCTTGTTCCAGGCTGAAGATAGGCAGATACAGTGCATTAGAAACAGCCACAAAATGTTCGTGTTATGCTTCTATGGTGGGTGAATGAAGTTAAACTTGTTTTCCAAAATAGCTAAAACAAATCAGCTTTGTGATTCAGTCCGAAGGCAATTACAATGCATGTGGGGAAATGTAAGGGTTCACTGAATTAGCTTTGTTTCACTCATTCTGCGGCTCCTAAACCTACGCATTTTATAAATAAATCTTTTCTGACTGTAGGTCTTGTTTGCATTGCAGACAGTCAGACAAGCAAAACAACACCAAAAGAGGTGTGAAATTCTTTTGCATGTGTCTTAAGTAGAGTGCTAATGTCAAAACATCATTTCACTGTTAAAATGCTAATAAATTTAGGCAAATCCATATCCCAAACAGTGACACACATTGCAAGTTATTTGTATTTAGTTATACACACTGGCCAAATACACCAAAACATACTTTGGTATATATGGTTCAGCAGTCAAGGATAAGCAGTGTACCAAGATCTTCCGCCCCGACCCCCCAAAGTCACATTGGCTGGCTTTAACAAAACCAGGAATTACAGCACTTTTCTACCCAGCAAATGGCACAGGGGTGCTTCTGTGACAGATGGTCAATGTTGCTATATTCTGCATTGCATCTTTCTCTGACAAATACCAGGAAAATTCCATTCTGAAATAATTTTTCCTTCCATAAATACATCACAATATTGTTGTATTGATAGTCCCAGCCATTGTTTTCTCACTTGCATCGTCCTCGGGATCATACCGAAAGAAAGCGTGGACAGCTTACTCACACACAGCCAGTATATATACGCTCACATGCAGATATATTAGTAAGCTTTTATGGATGCAGTATTATAAAGATAGGCATGCACACTCAAATAAGTATTTATGGACACCATAAAATCATGGCATTTGCGATCAGAATGTAAGAAAAACCTATTACAATTACTTTGTTTTCCTTTTTGAATGGAAGACCAGAACAACCATTTCCCCAAAACCCATGATCTAATTAAAAATACGATATTAACTTTATGTAAGCAAGTAAACTGCTTGGAATTTGTTACTCCTATGTTTCACCATATCTGTTACTAGGTATACTACCATTCAGGGATCTATTGTAAGATGTTAATAAAGTAGCTGTCAAATACAGCCTAGGGGAATACTTAAAACTGGGCATTTATGAAAGACACTGTGATGTAGAAACCATGCTTAGTATAGAATCAAAAAACTTTCAGAGATGAGTATGTTTTTTGGTCCAAAACTTTATGCTAATTCATGTCATTAAAAAATAAAAAAATATCTTCCCTTTTATCTTTGTTTGATTAAAGAGAAAGCCCTATGCAGTCCCTGTGCAGCTCCCTTCCGGATGCTCTGTGGCTCAACTGATGTGAGCACTGGGAGTGCTGTTGAGAAACAAGTCCCTGCCACTGAAAGAAGCTGTCCATGTCCCTCTTCTGTCGCCTCATTTTCCTGCCCATGCTGCACCCATCCCTGCTGCCAGCACAAATGCTGTCTGCCCATGCCAGCCAGATCGGGACCAACACCACTGAAAACTGAGAAGACGGAGAGTTTTCTGTCACATCTGGTCCCCCATCTGGTTCATTGTACAGCCATACGAATTTTTGTGCTGATGAAAGGGAGGTGGTGGCACAAAGATGACAAAGAGCTACCAGAGGTTCATGGGGGAAGACTTCTTCATTTTGGTAACAATGTTGGCTTAAAATACCTATTGAACGAGTGCCTGATTTAAATAAGGATGTAGACAAACAGTCATTTTGGAAAGAGTGGCCTTCATGTGAAGCACTACCTTCAGCTGCTTATTGTTTCTCAGCTGGAAAGCTGTTAAAACCAAGCTGTCTGGGTACTCCTGTATGCCAGTTTAACTATGCAGTAGGTGATCACTGGCATAGTAGGCATAATACTTCAAATCACCAGAGCTGTTTTTTTACAATGAGTCTGACCAGAACTTCAGATGCCAAGTGGGTGAGTCTTTATCATCTTTAGAGTCACACTGATACTTGTATTTGCAGCAGTTCTTACAAATCATATGGGTAGGAATGTCTGGTAAGGGGTGAATGAGGGAAAGTAGGACTTCCTGCAGGTTAGGGGCTGGCTTGCCTCTGGGATCCTCCAGACAATTCATCTCATCCATGCCTTATTGCTCCCGGAGTCCTGGGAAATGGCTGGTACTGTGGTTTCTCCGTTTTTCTGAGGGTGATATTGCTGCTGCTGTTCACTCAGGCTCAGTCTTCTGAAAACTGAATGTTCATCAGACCCAAATTCGATGCAGAACAGATTCAGTCTTTGGGCTTGATGTGAGTCTGTGCGGCTCCATTTACATGTTGGCAGCAGAAATGGCAGGGGCAGTCACTTAGGAAGTCAGTGCTCTGGCCCTGTCTTACTGCTGCTTAGCAGCTCGTTACATCCAATGGAAGAGAATGCATTCATGGCCACTTTAATATGAAGTCAGGGCTTAAATCCTCTTTGTTAAACTTAAGTTGTCGGAGTCCAGTGGGCAGACAGGGTTCATTACCATTTTGTTGTGGATGAGACAATCCTTAGCAATAGATGAAGGGTGAAGTGGGAAATCAGCATTACTAGGCAACTGGAATTATTTAAGACTGCTGGTATTTGGAATTTCTCACATTACACTTGCAGATCTTGTATTCCTTATAAGTGCAGACAGATGTTTCTTTTTCATATCTTCTTGCCTAATTATAGTTGGGAATTTAGGATCTTTAATAACATCCTCAAAATCTTGAGTCCTTCTCCTGCCACAGCATGAGGCCTGGGTGCTGTAGTGCTGGAGCTCAGAGGTCCTCCCATAGCTCATGCCAGTCCAGCACTGTGCAAGGCTGTGTCTAGAGCATAGCATAGCACAGGACAGGTTCTCCGTGGCTGTAAAAAGGTGTACGTGCCTCTGCAGAATATGGAGGTGGGTTGCTCTTCATTCAGTCCAACACATGGACACCATAGTTTGCCCTCCAGCCCGTGCTCTGGGGTCCTGGGTGAACCTGGCCTGCTCAGAAAGGGCCAGGCTGGTTTCTGCTGCTTGGTCTGAGCGAGTAGCAATTGCACATTGTAGTTGATAAGGAATAAAATGGCATCACTCTTGCCTATATATGCAATCATGGTGTCAACGCTTCTTGCCTGTGCCTCTGATGCTGGTAGTTGCTAGGCAAAATTGGTGGTTTCTGCCTTGCAGATGCATGCCTAGGACCCCAAGACACCTCTAAAGAAGTACATTTAGTTGCCATTGATCTGGAGGAAGAGAAGAGAAAGGAAGATGCTGCTATAAGACAGACTGGGGTAGTTCCCAGGGCCAGGAACAGATAAACTGCTTGAAAGGATGTTCTAGTCAGGGAAGCCCAGTTTGGCCACGAGCAGGTGAAGCTGCTGGTTTTAATTTGCTGACAGCAGCCTATGAAGATCCCCTCATTTGATACCCAACATGGTATGTTCACTGTAGAGGGAACCTGGATGTCTCTCTCAGAACTAGGGATTTTATGCCACAACAATTTGTCTAGGAGTTAAATGTGTAACACCTTGAAGCGGTAGTGAATTGGTTCACCTTCGTGTGAAATCATGGCAGTTGATAATAGCATTTCCATGAGGATAGATTTTCTCCCTTACTTTTGTTTGAAAAGTTCAACCTACACTAAAATAAACTGCATCAGAGAAAATTTAATATTTCAGTGGCATAAACTGTTTCTGGTGTCCTGATAATTACGCTACTGGGTAAGTAGAGCGAGAGAGAAGGCCTAACTTTTACAACACAGATGCTTTAAATATTCACAGAGCAGAGCTTTATTTTAAGTTATGCTCCTCCATTAAAAGGAATATAAACTGTTGCTTGAAAGAATGGAGATTAGTTCGATAGCTGTATCAGTAGCTATAGTTAAAGCTATATGTGAAGCAATAGTTTTAGTTACACTTATTCTTAACTTAAACGGGGGTCATGGGAACTGGCCCAGTAGACTGGTAAAAGAAAATGTTAACTAAGCCATCTGTCAACTTGCTAAAGCTTTGATGCAGGACACTTGCCAGTTACCCTTTCTATGACTGACATTTTCCTAATTCCATGCAAAATTATGCATTAATTGTTTTTGCTATAATCTCACAGGGCTGCTATTATTTATTTATTTATTTATATGCATACTAAGACATCAACTGCAGTCAAAACAATTTGTTACTAGCTCAGACTTCCTAATGCTCCTGGGTTTTTACAGCTTTGAGTTACTAGTGTATCAGAAATTGTGATTCACCTGCAGCCCAAGGATAGCATATTTAATTAACATTTCACAAACCTTTTCCAGTAATTCTATATCTGGAAAAAATTGTACACTTATAATCTCTACGCCAAATATTCCTTATGTTAAAGTCAGCTGAGGGTTTAAATTTATTTCAAGAAAAAAAAGACCCCCAAAAACTGAACTTTGTAAAACCCTAAAGGCTACTTCAGAAAATAAACTTGAATCACAGAATATCCTGAGTTGGAGCGGACCCATGAGGATCATCAAGTTCAATTCCTGACTCCACACAGGGCAAACTAAAAGTGAAACCATATATCTGATGATGTTGTCCAAATGCTTCTTGGACACTGAAAGCTTGGGGCCATGACTGCTTCCCTAGGGGGCTTCGTTCAGTGCTTGCAAAAAAGTAAACATTAAAAGAAGATGATCTTAAATTTGGCAGGATGGTAGTCTTGGTATTTAAGATGTGCCTTCTCCGTCTCAATAACAAAATGCCTGCATTGGCAAAGTTATAAACTGCTTACAAATATCTGCTTTTTTTAATTTTTTTACTCTGCTGGTATTGTAGTTAGTGTTGGTTTTAGTCCTCCCAACACGGGCATATTAAGGAATTAATTACTAAATTTAAAGTAAAAATAGGTGATAAGTTGTTTTAAGCCTTGATGTTTCAGTTTGCTTATAGTGTACTCTTTCAAGCCAAACCCAGCTGGTATGGATACATTAGAAGGGTAGGTGCTTAAACAAAAAGCACCTACTTTCTTTTCTTTCTCTTTGTAAAACACTTTATTTTGCTGGTGACAACTGTAACTATGCCACTTTTACAGACATTTTATTGCAAAGAGGTTTCTAATTTTACCACTTGTTTTCATACACAATTTATCGTTCTTCTAAGCTTTATTATCAGGTTTTGCTGTCTGCATTTATTACCAAACTCTTGTTCAAACTCTCAAAAACGGTTACAAAATATTAACCAGTGAAGTATATCCTCTAGTCTCACATCCTGGAAGCAATTTCTGCTATTTAATATATCAGCTATGACATCTTTTTTAGCAAAATAGACGAGGAAAGATCATTTGAATCTAAGGCTTTGATTTTTTTTTTTTAAATCAGTTTTCATGATTTAAATGTGCTTTAACTCATGATGTTAAATTCTTCTGGGCAGAGCAGAAGTTTAGTGCTGTAGACTTGATCTCACAGAGTACAATCTACTTTACAATTGGATATGACAGGAGGAGCAGTGAAAATCATAACACATACCAAGAAGAAAATCTTTTTGTTAAAAAACAAAACCCAAGCTACCAGACCCAGTGTCTATAAGCTTTCTCATCAGTATGCCCTTAAAAGTCTTGATAATTTGAACCCTCTAATTCTGTGGCACTGTTAAGTTTAAATGGCTTTTAAAGTGTGGTGATGATGTTTAAGGACACCTCTTCCAACTTGAACTTGACCGATTTGTGAGGACTAACAGCAGTGATCATAACCCTAAGTACACTGTCCCATTACCAGTCAATAGCTGCAAGCAGCTTGCACAAAATAAAACTGTCCAAATGAATACATTATGGAGAAAAAAAGGAAATAAATAGAAACCACAACTTTCTTTGCAGGACACGTTCGCATGAGACTTCAAGCTATGGGATCCATGGTAGCCTAAACTGATCATGGCATGGATGTTTTTCTTCCCATTGCCCCAGCTGGTAGCACTGATGCAGGGAAGGGAGGACCATGGTGGTCTGGGGTCAGATCAGTTTAAACAGACCTGGAACAGTCTCCCTGCTTGCACTGAGTGCTGGTTCTGCTCACTGCTCACATGACCCATTTCTGAGCGTCTGGTAAGGAAGTACGGACCTTCATGACCTTTGTCTGAAGGAACACAAACTTCACAGCACATTAAGTTCATATGCACTTATGTTCATCTGCAGTGCCTGCTGTGCTGGCAGCCTTGCATCCTCACGTGTCTGGCTGGTTAGTTTGTCCATGTGGCCTCTACTGTCCTGGGGCTGACTAGATACCATCTCCTGCTGGAAAGCTTTCTCTGCAGTTGAAAGCATTCTGAATTTGAGGGTACATCACCTTCAGACTTTGCCTTATATAGAGCAATACACCACTGGTCTCCTTGTCTTTTGGGAAGAGGTGATGATTTGTTCTTTTGCACAGACCTCATAGCAATGGTCTTTACAAAGCTGTCACTACAATGTTCGCTTAGCCAAGTTGTGTCTGCCCTGCAATGTGGGACCACAGGAAAAAATCCAACACAGTCTTCCAAGAATGAAAAGGAAAAAAGTCGCCCTCCAGCAGTAGTTGTTCTTTGTTTATTATTATGTGGGGCTGGACTAGGCTTTATTTGCCAGACACTTCTGCCTGCCTGTGGTTTAGAAAAGGGTACTGAGATACTGCAGTATGGAGATGATGCCAGGATCAGCATGGAGTGTGATAACAGTCACTTAAAAACCAGAGCCTCCTTGTTATGCAAAGCTCTCTGAAAAGGCTACAGACAAGACTCCTTGGTCGGCCAGATTTCTGAATGGGACTGTCTTTTTGGGATCTGAATCTCATCAGATTTTTTTTTCATTATAAATATTTTGTTTAACTTTCTATGGTACACGTTGCGTCTTTTTTACTCATAACTAGAATATTGCTTATGTCAGGGAGGGATCATTCTTGCATGTGCATTTAGAGATTTTCTGTACCTAACCAGGTCACCAGACAGAAACCATTTCTTTCTTGTTCTACACTTATTCTTGCTTATGGAGAGCTGGAGGTACGGTTGTTCTGTACTCACAACAGTGACCTCTTCTTCCTGCCTGGCCCATGTATAGTGCATTGAATTGTGATAATTACTGTATTTATCTCAAACTTGGTAAATGCTCTTTTAAGACTGCATAGAAAGTTATAGAGTACATTATAAAGCTCTGTGGAATAGTATGGTGAGAGGCCTTTCAGTTTCGTAGCACAAAAGCGTAGCGTTTCAGCAGGACAACTGGATGGCTTTGTGTGTATGTGGGGAGTGGTGTCTCACACAAAATTTAGCAATTCTGCTGTTCTGCTTATTGAATGCCTAGGCATGCACAAATAATAAGGCCCTGGTAAGGTGACAGGCTTAGGTCACCGCACCCTCTAATAATTTAAAAAGTTGTTGTAGCTCCTTTCATGTCACTGCATACTTTGTGCATGTCTGCAGGGGGCGCAAAATGCAACTTTTGTGCATAAAAGTACTCTGTTGTAGCTCCAGCATCAGAAGGAGAGTCGCTATGCTTTTCATTTCAGAATAGGTAGCTCTGGCCTTTCAAACCCAAAGGATGTCAGGTGGGACCATGCTGGTGAATGATGTTAGTGCGTACCTCGCTGTGCTCCCTTTAGGCCTTTTGAAATAGGCATTTGTTCTGATTCTTCATCAGTGACGTCTCTTCTGACATAAGGACTGCCTGCAGAAGTGTAAAAATGTAGCTGCTAAATGCTTCTCCCTTCCATGTCACTGCCCATCCTTTGGGATGGTAACATGGTAGGAAGTGGCTGAGGATTCTTAAGGTTGAGGAGGAGGAGAGCAGAGAGGCACCATGACTATGTTGCTGGCAGTGTGCAATGTCCAAGAAGACTGGACAGAAAAGTTCACGGTTAGGGAATGAAGAAATGTGGTTTGTAGAACGCGTGAATAGTCTGAGAACCTTCTGGAAAGCATGTAATGCTCCCCCATTTTTTCCTCTGAAACCTCTTCCCCTGCCTTATGTGGCTCCATCTGATGTGGCACTGAACACCTCTTACTTGTATAAGTTTTGCTAACCACAGATCCTCCTACCCAGAAATTTTGCTTAGATAATGCCGCATCTGAGCTGCTATACCAACGCTGATTCCTGCCATGTCATTCCAATTCTCAAGTGTAATCAGGAGAAAACTTGCAACAATATCTCCCTGATCTGTATGGCCCAAAGACCTTCTCCCTCTTCTTTCTCTCAGAGTAGTAGCATTGGACCTACATTACCAGGCACCCCTGGCAAAGGTTGCTTTTGGGGACCCTGGCAGGACTATTTAGAAATAGTAATATGGCTTGGATTCAGATTGCACACTTTCACCAGAGGAGTAGCCTTCTTTCTGCCTCGGTTTAACTGCCCTTCAGCCTCCTCTGTGCGTTTTCGGTGCAGAAAGGATTCTGTGAGGTCTGACTGATTCTGTGATCGCACATGATTGACCATTCTCTCTTTTAGATGGTCCTTTAGAGGAAACTGCAGAAATAGCTCCTAAATTACATCATTAGGTAATTATACAACTGGCACCTTCAAGGTGACAAGCATATCCTGTACGACTACTAGAATCTTCATCCAATCCTCACTGAAACTTTACCACTCCAAACATCTCACCCAGACAAGACTCATCTTCCTTCAGGACTTTATACTCTCAGTACCTCCAGCAGTCACCTGCTCCTGCTGTTGGGCTGCCAAATGTTACCCTAGTGTTGTTGTTGATTCTGGAGGTGGTCTTGATCATATTTTTGGAAGATTAAAAAAGGCACCAGTTTTATGCAGCAATGTGGTTTGATACTGTTAGAGCAAGATCATTATATATGTCAGTATATATGTATTTTGAGGAAATGTGGCCAAGTGTAGACTATCCTTAGGAGTTACGCACCTGCAGAACCGTATCTCCGTGTCTCAGGGAAAATATCTGTGTAAGACATTACTGTTAATAAAATAACATGACTGTGCATACATTCTGAAATAACTCACAGTCAATTGAGATTGGTGAATGTGGCATAGCTTAGGCTTTCTGCTTGGCTATTGCTGTTAATTAATAGTTTTTTGAAGTACAAAAGTAGTTCTAAAGTCTCTCTAAAGTGGGAAATGAATGTCATACTGTATGGGATTATTATAAACCATGTCTTTGGTTCACAGGATGTCATATAATCCTGCATTTAGGATTACATACCGCATTCTGCTACTGATTTACCAGAAATAAAAGCAGATAATTGCCTATTGGAAAGTGGCAGGTCTAGAAGAGCTTACGTTATGTACTGAAGGTTCCCAAATGTTTGACAAACTACATGTAAAGAATTGCTCATTCTCCTATTGCTGTTTTTAGCCACCTTGAATAGAAAAAAGCAGGCTTTGTTCACAAGCGCCTTTCTTCAGTATTTCTAAATACTATAGCTACTTTTTAACAGAGATAAGATGAAAAATAACTCTACCAGCTGATACCTTTGTTAGGATAAATTCTAGGATATAACGATTAGTAACAACTCTTACAAAGAACGAACTGCAAAGTACTTTAAAGACTACAAGTGCTCAAGATCTCTATTCTACATCTGATCCAGAAAATCAAATGCCCTTCAGGCTCAGTGAGATAGAGGTGCATTGTCTGGCCATGGCCTGCACCTCATCAGCACAGCCTGAACTGGCTTCTCATTCAGCTCCATTTCTAATTGTTTTTGCCTGTGCGAGTGTGGGTGTCTGTGTGGGGGGTGTCTAAGTGCCAGCAGCTGGAGCAGGGCCACGCGTCACAGGGCTGTGGGTCTGCGTGACAGCAAGGCAAGTGGCTTGGGAGCCAGAGTGGGGTGTGGGCGTGCGTGTCTGTGGGCATGAGGTGAACAGGGAGAGCAATGATCCGGGTGCGTGGCTGGGTGCGTGACTCACCAGCTAAGCTCAGTTACTGGGGGCATCCACAACGTATGTGTGCGCGCGTGTGCGAGTGCGTGTGTGCGCTGCTGTGTGTAAGGTTGTCCCACACACAGGTGCCAGCAGCTGGGGAGACTGAGGATCCAAGGCCAGATAGTGGGTGGACTGTGCCTAAGCCCAGCTACCAGAGGGATCCCCACTGCATACATCCATGAGTATTTCCCACTAGCAGACCAACATCCAGATCAGCCAGAGTGGGACAGGATGAGGCTGTTGGTGCTTGTGTGAATGCTGTGGTTTATGTGTTGATCTGTGTGGCAGGCAGCATATTTGTGTATATACGTGTTGTGTACGTGTGTGTGCGCACCTGCTGGGGACACGTGTATGCCTGTGCCTACTGGGGATACGCGCTACTGCTCAGTCCTAGGGGTACGGAGCTGCGGCAGCCTCGCTGCTCTTGGGCTGCTGGATTTGGCAACCCTGAACATGTGCTTTTGCAGCTGATGACGTTTGCCACCGAGCTGTGCAGCTGCTATTAACAACCAAGGCTGACCACTTAGCCTAACTCCTGTTACCACCACTGCCAGCCAAAAATTCCAGAAGCTTCAGCACCCAAAATAGTCTGCTTCCCTTAAAATCTGGCCCTAAAGGAAAGTTTGAAGCACTCAGAGATGGGTCCAGTAAGGCTACCTGTGTATAATACAGCCCTAAGACTAAACAAACATCTCCAGTTACATAGTATCACTTAGATTAGTAAAGTGATAATTTATTTAGGAAATAAAACACAGGAGTTGAAAAGTATTGGATTCTCTCAATCTATATTTCATATAAACTTCAGTCTTACACAGGCTTCATACTGTTAAATCTCAGGCTAACTTACACTCCCTTGTTCCCGAGTGCTTACTTACTGTAGACATGCTTAAAATCAGCCTTACAATACTTATAGACTATATATGTATCTCTAATAAGAAATGCTTTTATTGTGAGCCACAGATGTATCCATGTTGATGTAAGCTTCGATGAAACTTGGTCTGGGGAGCCGCACACATGAAGTCTACTAGGATTATGAGATGGGTTGATGACATCCAAATTTGGATTAACCTCCCAGCATTTTAGACCTGCTCAGCCTATTCCTTGTTCATTCTGATTGTCCTTTACTAAATCAAAAACACAGATTGACAGTGTGCAATGACTCATCTAGGAAACAGATGACCCAGATTTAGACCATCTTCAATCTGAGGGTGGTGGGACTACCAGACTGTGGAACAACCTGGTGTGAGACTCTTCCGGGACACGTCAGCTCCAGCTTCAGCGGCCAGAGCGGACTCCTGTTTGCAAAAGTGGAACACTTTTATGGAGACAAAGAGCAAACAAGAGGTAACCCTAACTGCAGGCTGGAAACAAGAAAATTGGCCCTGAAACAAATGTATGTTATACAGTCCTATGATCAACCAATTGTCTTTATTTTTCTAGCCTTATTTTGATATGGTAGAGGGACATTAAGTGCATAGGACGAGGAGTTTCAGGACATATTTCTAGGATTTGAATAGGGCATTAAGTCTGCACAGCTGCTATGTAATTAGTCACTTATCTGGGAAGGACTCTAAATGTTAGATGACAAGGGGTTATGCCATGGATTTCCTTATGGAATGCTAATTACTGTTAGCAAGAATTGATTTCACTGTGGATCAGCTGCTATTGTTTGCCAGTAATAATCATTTTACTCAGCATTTTCCTGCACTAAGATGCACATTAGACAAAAAAAACAATTCAAGCCTGCTGAATGTGTGATTTTCTTAGATGAAATCCAAGCAGTCTTTCTTCCTTAAAAAAGTGTTTGCAAACAGGGGCTGATATGCTTGTTGGGCAGATGATTTCTATTAAAAACAGTTTGGCAAACATATGGATTAAGTCTTGCAGCTACAGAAGAGCCCAGTTCAATTAAAGTAAATGGCAAGCACATTGATTTTGTGTAGGAACAAACCCAGGATGGTCGGTAAAACTGTGGCATTTTAACCATTAGAGAGAACACAAAGGTTGAAAATAGATGCTTACATGAACAGTGGCCTTACACTTTAGGATTATGATTTTTTTGAATTCTGTAGGATGTTCCTACAAGAAAAGGGTATTAAATGATTAACAACAGTGCCCAAGCTCAAAGCACTAGCATTTTACAATAGTTGTATCTGGCTATTTTAAATCAAATTTTAAAGAAAAATGTAATGCATTTTATACATTTCTAGCCTCTTATTTTATTGAAATGTTTCTTAAAACAAAGCTTTTTCTGCCCTCAAAAAAAAAGGAGTTAACTCTCTTTATGAACAAAAGTATTATCAGAGACAGTACAGATTCACTAGGTGGCAGCATAGTTAGTAATATTCTGAAAAATCAATCTCTTATTCCATGTATGTTTTAGGTACTTTTTGGCCAAGCTGGATATGAAAACAGGTAGAAAAATAGCCTCTTAGAAAGCTAATATCAATAAAATAAAATAAAATATTATTGTAATATGTCATTCTTTCAGAACATGTATTAATTTAAGGCCATGCTCTGTATCTGAGATAAATGACATACATGTATTATGGTGTGGTAAAGATCCAGAATAGAACAGAAAAATAAAATTCCCAAAAAAGGGTTCAACCATAGCTTTTAATCAAGTCTGTAGCAGATGAAATCTGAATTGTAGCTTCAGAATGGTGGTTAAAAAAAAAAAAAAAGGAAAAAAAGGTAATATTAAGCTGTTAAAAGGTATTAGAAGTAATACGAAGTAATCTGAGCTGGCCCTAACCAAGGTAGAGATTTAGTCAAAATTGCATCTCAGGAGATATAATCACTGCCTGTGCTCTCCACAACCAGGTATAGGGGAAACAGTGTGGTGCCAGATAGAAGAAAAATGTGAGCAGAGAAGGAAGCTTACCTCCACAGCTGACCATTTTCCAGGCTACACTGATGCTGTGAACTTGTAGCTGAGGTTGCCTGGTTGGGTATGAGACTGAAAATGGATCTTATCTGGTTGCAAGATTGTCTCTGATTTCATGTTTTTACTGTAAATGACAGGGGTTTTTTTCTTCTCTTTAGAGGAAAAACTAGGTTAAAACCTTCTCAGCAGGGAAACTGGATATGAAAATACATTGGTAAATGGACTGAAATAATTCAGTCTTCTCAGCTTCAAAGGTTCAGATGAACTTATTGGCCCTTCTCACCTCTGTACACACCTTACAATTGACAGTCATAAATTCAGAATGGATAATGATGATTTACTAAAATGCTCTGTAAGCAAGCTCTTTCCTGAGCTCTGGTACAAATCAGCATAATTATCCAATAATCTCTGTTCTGCCATGCTGCTTTCAGCCAGTTACGCCTAATGCGTGTGTGAAACGGCACTGCTGCTAACTGCCAGCCAAGCAGTACTTAGGCAACCTTTTCTTTGTCCAATTTCCCCTCATTAATGACTGTGAGATCGGTTACTTCATATTCCAACTTTTAGGACTAATCCCTGCCCTTCTAAGTCGAGCATTTTTTCTTACCGGTTTCTCTGAGGCAACTTTGCAGTGTAATTCGGGGCTTTTTCTTGTGCCTTTGACAACTCTCTTTCCCATAGCAAAGGAACAAGTGTGGTGGATGACAGATAGTGACACAGTCCTGAGGTAAATACTGGTCCTGGTATTTAATCACAGGGATTGGCTACCATTCACAAACTGCCTGAGCTGTGCACTTGCTGTTTAGGATCTCAGCATCATCCCCTGATGAAATTACAGTTGTGTTTGGTCAGGATTGATGCATGCTTTTAGACTTTTGGCAAAGAGAAGGCCTATGGCTCAGAAATTATATGTAATATGTTGTAGATGTTGCTGTTTATAATGAAATGGAACAGATTTTGTATTTTTACAGGGCATAGGAGTAACAGAAAATACTGTATTCAGAGAAACTCTAACAACTTTAATTCAAATTAAGCATAACACAGCCTAGTAACTAGAATCATAATTTCTGAAGTCCAGTAGAACAAAGATAAAATATAACACCTGTGTACTTACTTTTAGAAACTGTACATATTGGTGTATGATATATAAACATCTATTCATTAGTTCAAATCTGTTTTCTTTCTGTTTTTCTTCTATCTTCAACCTTTCTTCCTGAGGACTAGATGATCAGCTGTCAAAATTTCAAGCCTTGATGATATTCTCACTGAAGTGCATGAAAGTCTTGCTACTGCTACTGCAGCAGCATGAAGTTTCTCTAGCTTCTTCGAGTCTCCTCTCAGTCATCAGGACTTAGACACCACCTTGCCTTATGCATGTCACAGGCTGATATTCTGAGACGTCAGTATTTTAGCCACGGAACTGGTGTTTTCTTTCCAGCAAAGGTAACAGGGATCAGGACAGGGCTAGTGGTGCATCCAGCCCACTCCCTGTCATGCCAGGTATCAAACCCAAGTATGCTGTAAGGCAGCGGAACCCAGAGTGTGCTGAAAACCGGACAGGAACCGTACTGAGGTCTTTTGCCTTGGAGAAGGGAGAAGCAAGGAATCATTATTCCTCTTTCACCTGTTGTGAAAGCAGAATAACAGCATGCCATCCACTTTGCAAAAGGCTTGCCAAAAGGTACACCTCTAAAAATGTATAAACAATTTGGATTAAGACACATTAAACACATTCACATCTGCTTTCAAGCTCTGGATCTGTACCTCTGCAAAATGTCATCTATTTGAAGAAAAGAAGGTATTTTTCTTTCAGTAAAGATCTGTTTGGAAATTATAAACTTATTTTCTGCTATTAACTTTCCTGTCTCCTTTACCCATTTATCTTCCTATTAGTTGAAATATACATCATTGATTACCACTGCACAACAGCCATAAATAATGATACTAAGTTATTCTCTTCTTTGCCTTCTCTCCTTGGCCTAGAAGCTGATGGTTTTTCAAATAATTCTACATACAATCACTGAACTTTAAAACACAAACAAACTGAAAACCAACAACAATCTGCTACTAAGTACTGAGAGCTGGAAAATGTGTTATTCTGATTTACTGTTAAATACAAGAGACTTTCAGTTTCATTAGAAAGCAGTTAAACTCAAACAGTGAATGAAAGACAAAGCCTTGCTTAAATTAGTTACATGATTTAGAGACCAATGAAAAACAATCCACTGGACAAGATTATTTGAAGGGAGATTTGATTTTATGACATACTCAGTTATAGGTAAAGTATTACAGGCTTGATCTGAATCAATCTGTAATTTAGAAGTCCCAAAGATTAGGAAAAACAGAGTAATTCATTCAAACGTTCACATGAGGAAACTACCAGGTGTTTCTTTAGAAAAGAATGGACAGGGTAGGAAATCAATGAGGCATTTAACAGTATAAACACGTGTTAATATTCAACGTGTACTTCAAACATAAGGTTGTGATCCTGGCAACGTGTTCCAATTCAAGTAATATTTCTGAAGTCAAGGGAGTTGTTTGTATAAATAAAGGTATTTGGTCATGTGATAGGCTCTGTATTGTTATATGCAAAGCCATTAGGATTGGAAGCTGTACTTAAACCTTTGTAAGGCATATTTAATGGAATGTAGAATTTTCCTGTTGAAGTTCCTGCAAAATCATCAGTGATGTGGAAAGTGCTGGAGAGTATTTCATAACCATTCTTACGTACACACATCTGCAATAAGCCCGCTACCACACAGTGAATGTGGTGTACAGGTTTTGAAGGAACCTGAGAAAACAATAAGGGCAGAGATAATAGAAGATAAGAGGAATATGAAATTTAAGATTAGAAACCAATGGAAAGGCAAATGGGTGTATCAGTAAGGTGGCTGCAGCTGCATTGTTATAAATGTATTATATATTGATAAAGTTCACTTGGGAAACTTCTTGCATCCATTCTGAGTACTTGCAATTAACTTCAATTCATATAAAAATCTGTGTAGGCCAGCCTGTTGGAAAACAGATCAAGATTAAGTTCAATTTACCTCCAATAGTTTTCCCTAGCTTTTGCAAAGAATAAACTCTGGCTTGCTAACTTGAGATGAAAAGCATTAGCTAATATCCAAGTTAAGAAAAGGATCAGCCTTGTTCTGTAATGTGGACAAAATTTAGCTCTACCCTTCCCGCATCTGATAAATCCTTCTGCAATGAGTAAGCCAAAATTTACTAGAAGTCATAGCTATAGAATCACAGAATGGTTGAGGTGGGAAGTGACCTCCAGAGGTCCTCCCGTCCAACCCCCCTGGTCAAGCAGGGCCACCTACAGGCAGTTGCCCAAGACAATGGCTTCTGAGTATCTCTGAGGATGGAGACTCCACAACCTCCCTGGGAAACCTGTGCCAGTGCTCCGTGACCCTCATAGTAAAAAAGTGTTTCCTGGTGTTCAGAGGGACCCTCCTGTGTTTCAGTAGGGTCCTGTCACTGGGCGTCACTGAAAAGGGACACTGCAATCAATGTATGTGTTGCAGTAGCTCTCCATGTTGACACACTACAGTGAAGTCAGAATATCCTTCCTTTAGAAGAGGATTAAGCTGAATGCTATAGAGGTCCTAAATCCAAATAAATTTATCTATGTGGAGACTGTCTGTAATACAGCAAATGAAGTTTAAATTCATGCCCTACCTTGTTTCACACCAGCTCTTCTATGCACGTGTGCCCTGAGACTGGATCCTTGGTGAGTTATTTTCATGTTATGGAGGTAAGACTTCAGATTTCTCCACAGGTCAACAAACCAGAGCTGTTTAAAGGAATATGGTGTTTTAAATGTCTTCCAGAATGTCTGTCACCAAAAGGCTTTCCTATTTTCAGAATTCACAGAACTGTGGAGTTCACATGCATTGTTACAGGACTAAAGGTAGGTACTTTGCCAGTATTTCTAACATGCCCTTTCAACATGTCATGGCCCTGAAAAAGACATCTGTAAAGAATTGCTTTGTTATTTTTTCTAAATTTTTTATCAGAAACATTGGTTGTAAGAGCACATTCAAATTGGAATGGCACAGGCTTTGGAAATTCAATAAGGTTGAGGGTTGTGGCGCATCAAACTTTTGTTATCTGTGGCACTATGCTGTACAGATTGCTGAGCTACTCTTCTGTGGAGCTTGTGCTCCTGTGAATCCCTCTTCTGCACTGCACAGCCATTTCTTATCTAAAATTTGCACTGAGAATGCCATGGGAAAGTCATTGCCCTTAAATAAATGAGTTCCTATATTTACATAGTAATTTTTACTCTGATGCACTGTCAAAGCACTTCATAAAATTGGGATATTTCCTACACCAGCAAACTTCTAACAACCCTTGTTGTTCCCTATTGTGCAATTGGATGGCTACTCTGAACAACCAAGGGCAAATGTCATTCTGCTGCACCTGATGCCATTGCTATTGGAATGTTTTCATGTTTAGTACCTGCATTTTTGAGCATTGCCTTTTAATTATCTTTTATTCTAGAACCCTCATTTTCAACCCAAACCCCTCTAATTAATGGTATGTGTGAAGAACTTACACTTGGACTAACAGACTCCTACATTTTGATAATGAAAGTTCATTACTCCACATGGTCCTGAGTCAGCATGCTTGAACCCTTCCTCTGCATGTCTTAAGGTAGGGAGACAAAGCTCCTGGCAATGAACATGAAAGTGTGCTCACAAAATCATACTCTACTATGTTCTTCCATTCATGACAGTCCCTGACTCCAGAGGCTCACGGTCTAACCTTACAGGGAAAGACAGCAAATTAGGAAACAATATGAAACATGCCTGGTCAGCATGCCTGGCACTGATCTCAAGAGTTGTCAAGTGCTTTTAAAGACATCACATCACAGCTAAGGGGATTTTAGTTGAATTAAACTGCTTACCAGCAAAGTTAGTATCAGTAGAGGTTTTTAAATTTATTGCAGATCAGAAGTATTTTTTCTCCCCCTAAAGATATGGATTTAAGCTTCCTTCAATGGAAGAAACTCTATGGGAGTAATAGAATGCTTCAGATGACACGGTAAATAAACTGTAGAGTTGAAACACAGCTGATGACTGAACGAAAATGGAGGCTCTCATGTTTCAGTCAGCAGCATACAGCCATGCTACTTAACAGCTCTGGTGAGAACAGAGTGCTGTGACAATTGGAAGCTGTAGAGAGAATTCAAATAAATAAAAAAAAGGGTAAATATTCATGCTGGAATGTAACTGGGAGACCAAGGTTAATACAAGTAGTTTTCTTGGGATGGAAAAAATACCAGAAAGAGAATGTCATTACCCTGTGCATTTACATGATGACTTTCAATGACGGATAAAAGGAAAGTAAGTACTAGGCAGTACCTCCCTCTGTCAGCCGGTGCACCAAATTCACACTAAAGTCAATGAGAATTTGAGTGCAGATGGGTGCATTACAAACTGTCTGGTTATGTATAAATAACCGTAACAGAACTGCTCTCCTGAGGAAGATGTTATCCAGCTTTGGTCAAGCTGTGAAGGAAAAAGATATTTTCAGAAGAGACAGTAAAATAAACAAACAGATACTGACAAAGTTCTTTGTGCTTCATTTCAACACAAAGAATGAATTGATATTTTGGCAAACTTCATCAACAGAGGCTCCAGCCAGCCTGCTGTGTGCTCGGCTGCAGATGTACTGAAGCAATTAGCAATATGCTAAGGTAGTCAAGCTCATTCTGCAGAGCATTTTGTTCCAGAGTATCTCCTTTAACTTAAATATGTTTGGAAAATTGCTTAAAAGTGTCTTTAAAAGAAAGTTCTTCTGAAGCATTTTTCTCCTAGTATCAGGTTAATATGTTGTGACATGATCCCCTTCCATCTTTAGCACTTCAGTGACGGTATCAATACTTCTCGGAAAATAATTCTGCTGTACTTAGGATTTTGATATAATAAATCCCGGGAGACGTACGGAAATAATGAATAAGAGGCTCCACTATCGAGCTTCTCTGTTAATTACCATTTAAGCAAATCTAATATTCATAAATAACTATTCAGTTATAACTCATTCATAAATGAGATTTGAGACTGTGATAAAATACGCTGAGTGGTAGATTGATATGGTTGTTACACAATTATTAATAATGGAAATTTAAAACATTAATGAATGGCCCCAGTGTTATTTTTCTTGGCTTTTTAAGCATCTTATGCCAATAATTTACTGGAAATAGGCAACAGATTACATGATCATATCTCAATCATCCCCAACAGGCATTTACAATTCTTTAAGCAGAACAGAGACCATTAAAAACATAAATAAAATCCTTCAATGGTATCTTTGTATAGAGGTTTGCCTTATCCCCCAATTTTTCCTTTTACACTTTAGCATAGTGGCTACCTCCACGGTCTCTTCTAAGACAATTTCCTGATACAAACTATGCTGAGAATCTGCTGTGTTCTGGGTTACTGGTTCAGAAATGAAAGTGTTGTTTACGGGCTTCTCACTCATGACTACAAAAATGATAGACAGCAGAATGCACTTTTAAAATGGGCTAAAAATTTCAATGGTTTCTTTCCATTTAATGTTTTTTAGCTAGGACATATCTTTCAGTTTTATTTGCTTTAGTATACAATCCTCTAAAAGTAACGTGTCTCCCAGTATGTCTAACTTGATTCTCGTGGGAAAACTTAAATCCCTAAGCATTGCAAAATTTCTGTGGAAGGAGGGAAACCTGAATGTATCACATTTTTTTCAAGCAGAAATTA
>VYZV01007774.1:48591-59788 GCA_013401275.1 Pandion haliaetus | reverse complement strand
CTATGGCTGTGAGCAAACACACATTTGCTACCTCTGAAAAGTGTATGTAATCCATACCCCCAGTAACTTTTCTGCCACTCATCTCCAGCCATCCTCATCGTGCTGCTTTTGTATAGTAGGTTACTGCTGGCATCAGTAGAGCAGCAGGCTAACGTAGCAGCTTTCAGAAATTTGGTACCTGATAGTACCATGTGTGGTTGTCCTCTACCTGTTCATGACAGGCATATTCAGCCACAGTGAATACACACATATGGAATAGTCCTGGCTCTTTAGCCAGTGGTTTTTTTCAGCCTGCATCCATTATATTTGATAGCATGACTTGTACACTTCACTTGGGTTATGTTGGAAGGCAGAAGCTACAGAGTGTGTGCTCTCACACCTCAGATTACTTGCAGTGCTCAAAAGGTTAAATACTATTTGCGAGAAGCAAAAAAACAAACAAACAAAAGACTATGTAGAGCATGTGAGCAAGATGGATTGCTCAATGTGTTACAGGACCAATGGAAAGATGGAAAGAAATACGGTCTTCATTGTAATGATTGTGCTTCTATAGCCTGAGGCATCAAAAACGTCATAGTGTTTATGCACACTAATAAAATCTTAACAGTAATTCTCTCCAGCCCCTCCATACAGAAAACCTTTGTTACAGTCTGTCCTCTGAATAACCTTTAAGGAAAAAAAAATCAGTTCCCTTTCATTCCTCCTTAGGGAGGGATAAAATTTTCCCTGCTGTGAGACTTTTAATGTTGGTGGATAGCATGTAATGCATGGGTCATTGTCCATGGGAGTTTCTGAAGTACTTAGGAGCTCTATATTTAGGGGCAAGTGGGAGGGAAAATGGATTGGATCAAAGGTTTCAAATCTAATGAGTATCTGTTTAAAGATGCATCCCTTAAGCATTAGTTTAATAGTATTTGAAACCAAAGGAAAATGCCTTTCTATAATATTAATCTGAATATGTGGAGACTTGACTTCAGTTAAAACGGCCTGACTGGGACTCCTTTCTCATCTGATGGTAGAAGCAACACATTTCAGCCTCTCCTGTTCTAAACAAAATGAATGTGAAACTGAAGGAAGTGAATAAATACTGAAAAATCTCCTTGTTTCCATTCTTACTGATGATTTGGCAGCTAGAAAAAGAAATCTTGAGCTACCATCTGTCATGAGACTCTCAAAGCCCTTTGTGACTGGTTTTCAGAGATAGGTGGGATGGCTCATCTTTCACATGGGTGCTCTTTTGAATTTAGACAGCAAAAGTCAGAGCAACATTTTTGGTATGTGGGTGGCGAAATCTGTACTTCATCATTAGGCACTTCGGCAAGAGACCATCTCAGCAGAAGTCCATTCCTCTAGCTTACCAGGTTTGCATCCATCCATTGTCAGTGATGTGGACCTGTGATGCAGAGAGCTGCAAGCCTATAAACAGTGCTTGTTTGCAGAATCTGAGTCAAACACTGGATTGGTTTAATATCTCAAGTATTTGATCTGTTTTGGCCTAAGAATATCAACATACCATGTAAAAATGGGGCCAGGAGCAAAGATGGTACTGATCAGCACTGAACAGGGCTTGATAGTGTGGGTTTTAGGACACTAAGTGAACTCCAGAGCAGTCAACAGCCAGATATTACCATTGGTGATACCTGAGCATCCAATCTCATCTGGAGGCTGGATCTGAGAAGTGCTCAGCATCCCCATCTGATCTCCAGGGTGCCACTGTGAAACAAACCAAGAAAAGTAAATATCAAGAAACAATGGAGGCCACCAGAAAGAGGAGGAGAGAAGAAGATCTGGTTAGAGCTGAGGGGTGGAATTGCTCAGGTTTAACGTAAAGGATGGGATTTGCTCTGATGTACATAGTTAAGTAGTCATAGACCTAGTCACTATAGATAGTGGAGCATAGAGCGTTTGTCACCTCACTGGTCTTGGTGCATTTTAGCTGTTAGCTCCCGGCCTTGGCAAAGTAGCTGTGTAGCTTTGACTAATATGGAACAGCACCTTTGTGTCTAATATCTCTTAACCTTTCTACTGCGGCTTAACCTGTATGAACATAAATTTCTGTATAACATGATATTCTTTTGGCACTCATAGTAATGCAGATCAGATTCCATCTCTCACACCTTTATTTCAGGCTCAGGCCAAGAAAATATATATGTATGCATCCTGTAGGAAAGGAAAGAGAAAGAAGCTGGGATATACTCAATGCATGCATGTTCTCGTAGATATGTAATTGGCTGCTTCCTCTGCACTGGAGTGGAGCTGTAAATCAAAGCACAGTTATAAAGGTGAATGTTAATGCTGAGTGACACTCACACCCTGGAGGCTGGTAAGCAATAAATAAAGAGCTTTTCTTTCTCCTTAGATGGTGTTGATGTATAGGCTAATCCCGGGTCTGTAATTCTTCTCTCTATCCTGCTTGTGCTTTTCTCTCTGGCTCCAGATGCTGGCATTTTGTTTATGAGGGTCTTGATGGGGTTTGTTCTGCTCCTGGGAAGACTCATCTGTAATTTACTGTAGCCAGATTTGTGAATCTGCTTAAGCAAAGTTATTCACACCCAGAATTTCTGTTAATGCTAGGAAAAAGGATTTTAATTAGGTATAATGGGGTTCTGAATGGTCTCATTTGAGACTGGTGGTTTGTTTCTTTGTAAGACCATGTAAGAATAATGATAAAAAATCAGATCTTCCTTTATCAACCACAGGCTTTTTTACTACAGTCAAAGTATCTTTTTTAATTATTTCTTCCCACAAAATCTTTCTTTTGTGTTTTTTTTTTTTTCCTGGGAGGAGAATAACAAAACACCAAAACCAAACAACCTGACAACATAAAAAAGTTTTTATTTGTTTTTTTTTTTAAATTTAAAAAAAACCTAAAACATTTTGGCCCAAACCCCGAACAATTCAGCATGAGGAAATGTCTCATTTGCTGTAAGGCTCGGTTGATGGCTGTAACTCACAACCTTTACAATGTCTTTTCAGATCTTCATGATCTTTTAACAAGATTTCAAATTTGGGTCCTGAATTTTGGGATGCAGTTAGTTTTCAGATGAGTACCCACTTGTTGCAATATTATTGTTCCAACAGGCTGATGAAAGCAAGGAAAGGTTCATGTAAAATGGTCTTTTTTCAGGCATCATGAAATATGAAAAGCCAACCTTTTAGGAGTCACATATTTCCATTTGACTGTCACTACTTAAAAATATTTTCTTTAAGTGATGTATTCCTTAAGAGGAGTATATAATTTACCTGACATCCTCTGTCTTTTTGCTTGAGATAACATGTGAGTTGTGTGGTCATCACTTGTCTTGAATATATTATCCAGAAACACAGTACAAGTAATTTTTAAATAAATCTTTTATATAATATATTATAGACTATATAGCCATGTATTATTTTGATTCCTTTTCTCTGGGTCTCATGAATGTTTTGATATGATATCACAAAATCATAGAATGGTTTGGGTTGGAAGGGACCTTTGAAGGTCATCTAGTCCACCCTCCCTGCCATGAGCAGGGACATCTTTCACTAGATCAGGTTGCTCAAAGCCTCATCCAACCTGACCTTGAACATTTCCAGGGATGAGGCGTCCACATATGGGCAACCTGTTCCACAGTGTCAGCACCCTCATCATAAAAAATTTCTTCCTTATGTCCAGTCTAAGTCTACCCTCTTTTATTTTAAAACCATTGCCCCTTGTCCTGTCACTGCAGGCCTTGTTAAAAAGTCTCTCTCTGTTATAAGCCCCCTCTATATATTGAAGAGCTTCAATAAGGTCTCCCTGGAGACTTTTCTTCTTGGCTAAACAATCTCAACTCTCTCAGCCTTTCTCCATAGCAGACGTGTTCCAGTTCTCTGACTGTTTTTATGGCCCTTCTCCGGACCTGCTATAACAGGTCCATATTTTTTTTGCACTGGGGATCCCAGAGCTGGATGCAATACTCCAGGTGGGGTCTCCCATGAGCAGAGTAGAGGGGAAAAATCTCCTCCCTCAACGTGCTGGCCATGCTTCTTTTGGTGAAGCCCAGGACACGATTGGCTTTCTGGGCTGCAAGTGCACATTGCTAGCTCATGTCCAATTTTTCATCCAGCACTATCCCCAAGTCATTGTCCACAGGGCTGCTTTCAATCCATTCATGACACTGGGGATTACCTTGATCCAGGTGCAAGATCTTGCACTTGGCCTTGTTGAACTTCATAAGGTTTGCAGGGGCCCACTCCTCAAGCCTGTCAAGGTCCCTCTGGATGGCATTTTTTTGCTTGAGTGTATCAGCTGCACCTCTCACCTTGGTGTCACCTGCGAACTTGCTGAGGGTGTACTCAATCCTACTGTCTTTGTCATTGATGAAGATATTAAATAGTATTGGTCCCAGCAAGGATCCTTGAGGGACACCACTTGGTGGTGGTTTCCACTTGGATGTTGAGCCATTGACTATAACTCTTTGGATGTGGCAATCCAGCCAATTCCTTATCCATCTAACAGTCCATCCATCAAACCCATGTCTCTCCAATGTAGAGGTAAGAATGTTGTGGGGGACCGTATCAAAGGCCTTACAGTAGTCCAGGTAGATGACATCAGTAGCTCTTCCCTTGTCCACTGATGCAGTTGTTCTGTCTAGGAGCAGCTCTACTGGGGAGTTATATAGGCCCTGGAAATGAACAAGGGAGAAACCAGACCATAAACCTTTTAAACATGTGGTACAACACTGGATTCTGTCCATATTTAATGAGAAGCTGGCATTAGCATGGAGGTAAGAAGAATATAGATCAATACACACTTGTCCTATACCAATAATGTGGTTGATGTGAAAAAGAGCAAGGGCTCTGGTTTTAGGCTTTAACCAATTTGAGAGATGTGAAGCATTATAAAAGACTCAAATGACTACAAATTACTGCTGAGATTCTTAGGAGATGTGGGAAGCTGAAAGCCTCAGAGGATTGACTCATAACAGGCATTTAGGTCCTAAAGACTGATGGATATATCATTTTGCCTGAATGCATCAATGCCAGTAAGAAGGGCAAATCTGAAAATTATGTCATCATTCACTGGGGAAGTAGTTACAGTGTGACATGTCAACCATCTTGATTCAACCTGCCATTCGGCAAGCTGCGCATCAGGGTTTTTAATTTATTAAAATGGCTGTTTTATTTTTCCTTTTAAAAGGATTTTATAAACAGCACATTTGAAGGATGATATCGAGTGTCTTTTGCTTCATTAGTTTCTTTTGCCATATACTATGTCTTAGAGCAAGGCAGGGAATTATAAAGACATTATAAAGATTGTAACTATTGCTGTCAATAAAACATACAAGTATGAATTCAGAAAATAATTCCCTCTGGGTCCAATTGTCAAATAAAATTCATTTTTTTTGTGACCTTGTGTCTTTCTCTACAGTGGGGATTAGGTTGGGACTACTCTAGACCCAGGTTTCCAAGAAGATAACGTATTTTCCCACCCACTAATTTTGTCCTGGCAGGAAAAGGAGAAGTAAGCCTTTTCTCTAGGCTTTCTTGCCAACTGGCCACCTGATCAGAACTAAAACTAGGAAACATTTCAGATATCTAGAAACTGCAGACCAACAATCTGTATATCCCAATGTGCAGTGACTCTGGCAAGTTCTGCATTCATCGACTTTTCTGCACAAATCACTTACTGGGCAAACACTGGATGCCTCTGCTTCTGATGTGAGGGTCCAGGAAATGGAAAGAGAAATGAGAGCCTGAGTGGGACACCCTTGGTCTATTTTACTGTGGCACATTGCAGTGTCTTGGGTATTTGGTCCTAGGTACTAAGGCTCCTGGGATTGCTCTAGGGAAGGATGTATCATCCTGTGGCATGTCAGAATGAAGTCAATACTCTGTACCCCTTTACTTACCTTCTGCTACCTGGTACTTGCCACTGTAGGTACACATGTTTCCTCCCAGTCCCATGTTCCTGGAATTTTAGTGGAGTAATCAGTAATCCTGACCTTTTCAGAAGGGAAATAATTGATTTTTTTTTTTCCTTTGGAAATATCTTTTACTTATTACTGAAGTATTTCTAGTCTATTAAGTAATGTACTACAGTAGAAAATGAAGTTGGCTTTGGTTTTGTCAAAAAATAATGAACCTAATCCAGGTGGTACTGATTTTAACATTTCCTTTCTTGAGATTTGCCTCAGAAGGTTTGTCTTCCAGTACATTGATCAGCTTGGTGGCCCTCCTTTGAAACCTCCCTGATGTACAAAACGGAGTTGAAATTCAGATACCACACTTGTACATTTTATCACTGAGGATGGGAGGGGCAAGGTCATCTGATCTTCCTTCAGCTCGTGTGAAATGACTGTACATTTTCACAAGGGCAGTTGGCTCTTGATCCCTGCTGTCACTGTGCAGTTCTTGGAGATCTCACTGAACCTGTAGCAGGACATTGTTTTACTCAAACCCAGAGTGACTGATCTGCAGAGTGGAAACTGAATATCTGGACAATGTTATCAGCAAGAAGAATGTGAAAATGAAAACATAAGGGAAACCATAAGAAATCAGAAAGCTTCAAAAAAGTATTGATTTTCTGTAGGCCTTTCATAACTCAGCTTCAAGGGGTGAAGGTCAGCAATGTTAGGGTAATCATTGGGTAGGGGACACTTCATTCTGCCTATGCCCAGTCAGCCAGATGGTGAGGCTGGACGGCAGCCAGTAACTAAGCCCTTGGATTCAGCTATTTTCTTTTCTCTTTCTTTTGAGTGTCACACTTACAAAATAAGATTTTTATCATGAAATGAAAAATTGATGATAGGGAGAAAAAAAGATGGTATACAATCTATCTTCTCCTTTCAAAATCAAATCTTTTAAGTGATTTATATAAGTGTGAGAAAACAGATCAAACCTCCATATTGTTTTTGTGGAAATGAAGTGTGAAACATCAAGGAGCTCTCTTTCCATTCCTTCATCATCACACTCATCCAGAAAATTTACTGTACACTGGTACAAGGGAGTTCATATCCCTGCTCACCTCAGATTTGGGTCTAAACATTTCAGGAGGGGTTACTGTGTGTTGGAACGGGTTTGTGTTAGAGCAGCATTAGGCAAAATGTTGACAGTTGTAGGTGATGTGGTGGGCTGGAGACGGCATGTATGCAGCAGCAGGAATGCAGCTCACCTGGCATTTGCTTTCCCCATGCTGTTAGCTGGGGTCTGCTCTCAGGGACAATAGCAAAGCTTCATTGGTCTTCTAAAGGGCTTTCCAGGCATGTGATTGGGGAAAAAATCTGTGAACCGAAAAAGATGTGAAATATGTTACTGCACTGTATGACTGAAAACTGAGCAAAACCCCAAGTCTGAACATTTCCAGCTAGAAGTGTTGTTGCTTCTGCTCCACAAATCCTGTGCTAGATGGCTTTCAAGCATTTGAGCTCTCCAGATCTGCACTAGACCCAGATACAGAGAGGCTGCAATGCTGATCATGGCATGGAGGCAGCTGTGCTTCACTGTCTCAGCAAGGCAAATGTAAGCAGCAAGACTGGTGTTAGGCATCTCAAGCATTTCCACCAGGGTATTGACCAAATTTGCCAAGCATCTTTTCCCCTCAACCCCTATTTTGCCTTTGCTTCTATGCAAAGATTCAGTACTCAGACCAAAGCACAAGGTTTGGAAACACAAATTCCAAGAACTCAGTAGTTTTCCCTCCTCTAAAACAATCTCCCCAGGAAATCAACAGTCCTCCAAATAGGAAAAATTCTCTTTAAAATCTCACAATGGTCCCCCCTTCATGATTTTGGGGACTGCCTACCAATTCAGCATGCTTGGCAGAAGTAATGCTGATGAATTATCTTTTTTAACTGCACAAGGCTTCAGTGACACTGCTGAACAATGCCAAAGGCAGAATTCATTGAGAGACGTTAAATAGTAAAGTTTAATATGTTGAAAATGAGTTTTAAATTGATTAAGGTTTATAAACAACACAAGGTTGGTTTTTCAATTTTTCCAAGTTTGTTTTTACTTGTTCCTCATGAAAATTAATCTATTTTCTCACATGTCATTTCTTTTGGTACCTTTTATAGGTTGGCTTGATTGCTGTTAATTCATTTCTTTAATGTAAGCAATTAAACGGTTGATCGTGTTGCTGGCTTTCAATTATCTTCCTGCCTGACAATTGCTCCAGCTGTAACTAATTTTCCTTCTTTATGTTCATAATCCCAGTCACATCAGCTGTTTCTTGCAGACAATGGGAATGTCAGGTGTTAGGTGAGGTGAAGGAGAGAAGGCAGTGGTTGGAGATTCAGTCTCTTGCTTTGTGTTCCTGATCCTTTTTGCTGATGTGAACTGAGACGTGATCCCTAGGGTAAAGGATGGTGTGGCTGAGACTGTGAGCAGACTTCACAGTTGTTAGATGAGGTGACAGCTTGCTGGCAGTCAGGTGGAGCAGACCCCATGCCTTGCTACATGTTTATAGGGAATTTGCCTGGAGTACCCAATGCAAAGAGGACTGGGCCTTATGATAATTCAGGCTCAGGGCCCACTGAAGTGTTTCTGGAGAACCTGAACCTACCTAAGAGCTTTGAGGGAACAGGAAAGGCTGGAAAGAACACAGAGTCCAAGTCATCAAGCCTGGGATAAGGACTGAATTGACAGTCCCTCTTCACATTGGCATAGAATCATAGAATAATTTGGGTTAGAAGGGACCTTTAAAGGTCATCTAGTCCAACCCCCCCCGCAATGAGCAGAGACATCTTCAACTAGATCAGGTTGTACAGAGACCCATCCAACCTCACCTTGAATGTTTCCAGGGATGAGGCATCTATCAACTCTTTGGGTAACTTGTCCCAGTGTTTCAACACCCTCACCATAAAATATTTCTTCCTTAGATCTAGTCTGAATCTACCCTCTTTTAGTTTAAAACCGTTACCCTTTACCCTATTGCTACAGGCCCTACTAAAAAGTCTGTCCTCATCTTTCTTATAGGCACCCTTTAAATATTGAAAGGTCGCAGTAAGGTCTCCCCAGATCGTTCTCTTCTCCAGGCTGAACAACCCCATCTCCCTCAGCTGTTCATCATAGCAGATGTGTTCCAGTCCTCTGAATATTTTTGTGGCCCTCCTCTGGACCCGCTCCAACAAGTTCATCTCTTTCCTGTGCTGAGGACTCCAGAGCTGGATGCAGTACTGCAGGTGGGGTCTCAGGAGAGTGGAGTAGAGGGGCAGAATCACCTCCCTTGACCGGCTGGCCACACTGCTTTGGATGTGGCCCAGGATACTGTTGGCTTCCCGGGCTGTGAATGCACACTGCTGGCTCATGTCCAGTTTTCATCCACCAGTATCCCCTTCTCCGCAGGGCTGCTCTCAATCCCTTCATCCCCCAGCCTGTATTGATACTGGGGTTTGCCCCGACCCAGGTGCAGGACCTTGTACTTGGCCTTGTTGAACCTCATGAGGTTCACATGGGCCTGCTTGTCCAGGTCCCTCTGGACAGCATCCTGTCCCTCAGGCATGTTGACTGTACCACTCATCTTGGTGTCATCTGCAAACTTGCTGAGGGTGCAATTGATCCCACTGCCTATGTCACTGGTGAAGATATTAAACAGCACTGGTCCCAGTATGGATGCCTGAGGGACACCACTTGTCACTGATCTGCATCTGGACATTAAGCCATTGACCACTACCTTCTGGCTGAGACCATCCAACCAATTCCTCATCTACCGAATAGTCCACCCACGAAATCTCTCTCTCTCCAATTTAAAAAGAAGGATGTTGTGGGGGACTGTGTCAAAGGCCTTCTAGAAATCCACGTAGATGACGTCCGTAGCTCTTCCCTTGTCCACTGATGTAGTCACTCCGTCATAGAAGGGCACTAGGTTGATCAGGCAAGACTTGCCCTTGGTGAAGCCATGCTGGCTGTCTCGAATCACCTCCCTGTGCCTTAGCATAGCTTCTAGGAGGATCTGCTCTATGATCTTCCCAGGCACAGAGGTGAGGCTGACAGGTCGGTAGTTCTCAGGGTCCTCCTTTCTACCCTTTTTAAAAATGGATGCAATATTTCCCTTTTTCCAGTCACCGGAGACTTCTACATGACTATCACTTCAGCTAGCTAAGTTCCTCTATGTTGCACCATTTTATAATCTACATCTCACTTGATCCCTTCCTTTTACCAAACATTATGTTGTGTTGGCTGCCTCCTAAAGCCATGACGAGGTGCAAAGACACTGGACCAATGTGTTCCCTTTGTTAAAGGTATGAGTTGGCTGGATTTGTAAGATCCCAAGAGGAAGGAGAGTCACTTTGGGAGATGTATACACTTTGCTGCTTGTTTGTTGTAGCACCTATACAAATTAATATGAGTATAAACAGAATTCCAAGAAACTTTAGATCCTGCAGGATTTGTCTTTAATGCTGGTTTTCATGGAAATGTTTTGCAGATGATATTTCCATCATGGAAATGATCTCGCAGTGGAAACACTGGTGCATCGATCCTTGTGAATTTTAGGACAACTGCCTCATGTGACAGCCACTGTGAGCAGTGACAGGCATGGATGGCAGATGGATCAGGTGAGGAAGTTTGCATAACCCCACGCTTTCTGGACATCTTCCCCATTGTCACTCTACAGGAGAAGATAAGAGGTTTCAATTACAACACTGAATCTTTCAATTCAGACTATCCATCCTGAGGTCAAAGGTTGAGCCTTTGTTGTTGAAATCTCTTCCAGGAACACAAAACAGTACTCTGTTTTTCAGAAAAGGTTGTATGTTTTTTTCTTTTTCTTTCTTTATTGTATTGCATAATGTTGGAATTTCTGACTACCCTCGTGCTACCAGGCATCTGCTGTAGTCCTTGCATCAGGAAAATGGTCCTTGTGATGAGAAGAAGAGGCCTGAATCAAATATCCAGTGAAAACTGGAAAAAATGGACTTATGCAGGCTTAATATTTTCAAATAAAGTGTTCCGGGATGTTGTTCACCTTTGGGTGACTGGAGCAACTGTTGTGGTTTATGCCCAGCAAGTAACCAAGCACCATGAATTCGCTCACTCACTGCACGCCCCATGGCCCTGGTGGGATGAGGAGAAAATATAAAGAAAAGCTCATGGATCGAGACAAAGACAGGGAAGGATCACTCACAACTTATCGTCATGGGCAAAAGACAGGCTCAACTTGGGGAAGAAACAAAATCAATTTAATTTACTACCAATCAAATCAAAACAAGGATATTAGGAAGTAAAACCAAACCTCAGA
>VYZV01007774.1:11948-48425 GCA_013401275.1 Pandion haliaetus | reverse complement strand
CTTTCTGCGTTCTGCAGTTCCTCACAAACTTCCCTGGTGTGGGTTCTTTCCATGGACTGATCTTCAGTCACACACTGCTCCATTGTGGGCTTTCCCATGGAGTCACCTGATTTTTTTTACGGCATGGAGCTCTGCCCAGAGTTGTATCAGCATGTTCAGAGCCAACTCAAGGCTCTAACACAGCACTGCATACTCTAAGGGAGATGCATGTTCTACCGTCATCTTTCTTTCTTTCTCTCTCCATTTCTCACCTAACTGCCACTGCCTGCTGCAATTACTTGGAAACCTTGAGTATTATTTTTCAAGGCAAAGCTTAAAGAGATGTGTCCTCATGGCAGGAAACTTTCAGTGCTGGAAACACTGTTCATATGCTCATGAACTTCATGTGTTGGAAACGGCTCCTGTCAAATCTGCTTATACTTAGAAAAAATTCAAAGGACCCTTCTCTGGGCAGGGCTTCATTATGGGCACACTTTCCTGTTCCTCCTGTTTCAACTATGTTTGTGGTGGTGTAAACACCTAATATTGAGATAGGTGTCGTGATAGTTGAAGTCAGAAGCACTACACAGGGTCCTATAGGCAAAAGAGGTTGGCAAATAAAGTGGAGCTTGCACTTTTCTGATTTCAGAGCAACTAAGAATTAGGGACATCATAACGGCTTTGCTTTTTCTACCTGTGTAGGGCACTGATTACACTTTCAGTACTTGCTGGAGACACCTGTACAGCAGATAACTCTGTCTCAAGGGCTGAAGAGAGTTATAGATAAACTTGTACCTGAGTGCATCGTGCTGTCAGGGAATCCTACCGTCAATTGCTCCATGCAGAAGCCCTTTTTCATGAATCTCAGAAGAACAGTTTAACTCTAAAAATGGTTGTGAAGTCTCACTGAAGGATTTTCACAGCTGGACTGAACAACCCCACCTCCCATCCCAATACTAGAAAACCTATTAAACAATGGGAGCAAAAAGTAAGCACTTGGAATTGGACCACAGGGGTTACCGGGGACAGTTTGTAATAGTGTGTCACAGGCAGAAGCATGCCATTAACACCGTCTCTCACTATAGCATAAGCCTTGGGAAAGATTTGCTAGCAGTGGGGGGGATCTTTGTATAGAATGAAGAAAGATCTTTTCTCAGCAGTTTTCAGACAAATATGAATGTAATTAATGTAAAATAATACATTAGTTTTTTACTATGTCAGGCAACTCTGTAAAAAATGCAGTGGAAACAGTCTTGTTATTTCCAATACAGTCAGATCATCAGGTGAATACTCTACATGAGATCTATATAGTGAAGAAAGAAATAAAGAGAGGTAACAGAGAAAAAGCAGAAAGCACTTGTTTCCAAAGAGGTATCTGAAAATGAAAGGAGGGTCTGACTTCCATCTGTTAAGATGTTGTTATGGATTTGTGTGGCGTGGGTTTATTTTTGGTAGCAGGGGAGGGGGCCGCAGGGGTGGCTCCTCTGAGAAGCTGCTGAAACCTCCCCCAGCTCCAAGTCGGACCCGCCTCTGGCCCAGGCCGACCCCATCAGTGATGGTGGTAGCACCTCTGGGAGAACAGATTTAAGAAGGGGAACCGGCAGTGTGGGTGTTGGAATGTGAGGGGAACACCTCTGCCGATACTGAGGTCGGTGAAGAAGGAGGGGGAGGAGAGGCGCCTGAGGAGGCTGATGGCCCTGCAGCCCATGGTGAGATGGCAGGCTGTCCCCCTGCAGCCTATGGAGGGGAGCGGTGGAGCGGAGGCCCACGAAGATGGCTGTGACTCCCTGGGAAAGCCCACGCTGGAGCAGCCTGTGACTGAAATTGGCCCGTGGAAAGGATCCACGCCAGGGAATTTTGTGAGGAACTGAAGTCAGTGGGAAGGACTCTCACGTTGGAGAAGTTGGTGAAGGACTGTCTCCTGTGGGAGGGACCCCACAGTGGAGCAGGGGACGAGTGAGGAGTTGTCCTCCTGAGGAGGAAGGAGCGGCAGAGACAAGGTGTGGCGAGCTGACCCCAAGCCCCAGCCCCTGTTCCCTTGTGCCGCCGGGGGGGAGGAGGGAGAGAGGACTGGGAATGGAGTTGAGCCGGGAAGGCGGGAGGGGTGTGGGGGGGAAGGTGTTCTGAGGTTTGGTTTTACTTCCTAATATCCTTGTTTTGATTTGATTTGTAGTAAATTAAATTGATTTTGTTTCTTCCCCAAGTTGAGCCTGTCTTTTGCCTGTGACCATAAGTGGGGAGTGATCCCTCCCAGTCCTTATCTCAACCCACGAGCCTGCCTTTGTATTTTCTCCTCATCCCAATGTGGCCAGGCGTGGGGAGTGAGTGAGGGTCTGCATGGTGCTTTGTTACCAGCTGGGGTGAAACCACAACATGTTCAGTGAAATATTTTATGACAGTGGAATATTTCACTCATATAAGTCATAGTAACTCATCTCTGACAGTTAGCAGAGAAAAGTCAACCTCTGTCTCACATTTTGGCAATAGACAGATAAGTTACTGTTGCAGGAGAGCCTCAAGAAAGTGAATGGGGAATTCTGGGTTGCTTTTCCACTCAGAGGTTTTACATAATGAGCAAATTTTGTCAGTGCCATCGAGGATGCTACATTTGCTAAAGACTATCCAAAAATGGATATCTCCCTAAATGATGATCATAGAATCAGAATCATTTAGGTTGGAAAAGACCTTTAAGACCATCGAGTCCAACTGTTAACCTAACACTGCCAAGTCCACCACCAAGCCATGTCCCTAAGCATCACATCCACATGTCTTTTAAATACCTTCAGGGATGGTGACTCAATCACTTCCCTGGGCAGCCTGTGTGACGGATGCACTTGACCGCTTAATGAAAATAGCAGTAATTTGGTACAGGCTCCAAAGGAGGTAAAGGCCTAAGCCATAAATGGGCCAAGAACTCCTCTAGTTTTGATCTGTTCTCTGAAAAACCAGAAAGGAGCAGAGTGACACAGTAAGCATTGATGCATATGAGATTGGAACACCAATCATGCGATTAACACATTGCTTAACAAAGCCAGTGGCTTTTCCAAGACTCATTTATCAAGGAACAGATAAAGTTATGGGTACAAGGAGTCTCATGCATTCCTTTCCCACCGCGTGTAATTTGACTGTGAGCCAACCACTTTATTCCATAAATATGACAGCCTAAACGAGCCTTTTTTGAGCTCTCCCAGCTAAGCAGCCTGGCTGCATACTGGTGATCTCCCTTTCAGGCCGGATGCTTCACAAGGTTGCTCCTTGAGGCAGAGAGACCTTTTACCAACAGGAGATTTTTGGTAAGTGACCGATACCACACATAACCTTGCAGTATGGTAACTCTGATTTTGTCTTGTTAACTTTGATTTGTGCCTTGGTAACTTTGATATATGTCTTGGTAGTTTTGAATCAATGTTCAAATGATTGTGCCATACAATAATAGAGTTAACCTTGTCATTGAACTTTGTTAAGTCACACTTTTATAACATCATATTAAACCCACTTTTGCTAATACCTTTAACAGTGGTTCTTTAAGTCATCTGAATCACCCATTCATGACAAATTGGCGTAGTCAGCAGGATGGCAAGTAGTATCACTGATTACTTAAGGAAGCATGAAATAAGTCCGAGTCCCAAATTCTCAGAAGAATGGGCTCGTGACCACTGGCGTGACTACCCAATCATTGCCCTGGGATTAAATCACAATGGAACTTTCCTCTATCTATTACAACATAGAGTATGGGTCCAACAAAATGGGAACAAATGGCAAACTATTGATGTTGATACATGTGTTGTATGGGAACAACAAGGATTTATTTGTGAAACTAATACTATTAAGGACCAAGACATTTGTCTTGACACTGAACAAAATGTTTGTCATTTTGGAATACGTCCTGATGAAACCCCTGAGACTGTACTTGTCTATGTTGGAAATAGAGGTATTTGTTTGAGAACCCTTTGTGATTCTGTATTTATAGACAACACCACCGTAGAGACATATAATCACTCAAATATCTGTATTTGTAATTTTACCAAAACTATGGGATGTGATGTTAACTATTCAGCTCCTGTCACAACCTACTAATTGCTACAATGTAACTATACATTGTATCAAGATTTATTGCCTACCTGTATTGGAATGAATCTCACATTGGTAAGAAAACTGTTGCAACATGATGACCTGAGTCAATTGCCAAAATGAATTCAGAACAACGGATAAAGAACCTTGGTTACCATCCATCATGATGCAGAGAAGTTACAACATGTCCTATAAAGAGTGAAGAAAGATGGAGAACATCACTGGTGGGAAACTTTTTGGATGGTCACCAACAGCAACTGGAATTTTGAATTTGATGCTGCATCCAATTGTAGTTTTGTTAGTTTTGACCTTATGTTTACTTCTTATTATAATTCTGTATATCAAAGTTTGGCAAAAGATGAAACAAATTATGTCAATATATATATACAATCAACTGATTCTGTATGTGAAATGGTATATTACTAACACCGTGACACTTAAGCTAAACAACTTATCAAATAATTGTACGCTTACCACTGATCTGCAATACACCATGTATTTATGACATAGAGGCAAGAGAGAACTATACTACCACTCAATGAGTCAATAAAGTGGATTGACTGTAGTCACAGGTGGTGTGATGGATGCATTCAACCCCTTAACCAAGCTAGTGGTAGTTTGGTACAGGCTGCAAAGGAGGTAAAGGCCTGCTTCCCTGGGCAGCCTCCTCCAATGTCTGACAACCCTTTCAGTAAAGAAATTTTTCATAATATCCAATCTAAACCTCCCGTGGTGCAACTTGAACCCATTTCCTCTCATCCCATCACTTGTTACTTGGAAAAGAGACCAACACCCACCTTGCTACAACCTCCTTTCAGGTAGTTGTAGAGACTGATAAGGTCTCCCCTCAGCCTCCTTTTCTCCAGCCTAAGCAACCCCAGTTCCCTCAGCTGCTCCTCAGAAGACTTGTGCTCCAGGCCTCTCACCAGCTTCATTGTCCTTCTCTGGACACACTCCAGCACCAAAATGTCTTTCTTGAAATGAGGGCCCCAAAACTGAACACAGTATTCAAGGTACAGCCTCACCAGCGCCAAGTACAGGGGGACGATCCCTTCCCTTGTCCTGCTGGCCACACTGTTTCTGATACAGGCCAGGATGCTATCGGCCTTCTTGGCCACCTGGGCACACTTCCAGCTCATATTCAGCCGGCTGTCAACCAGCACCCCCAGGTCCTTTTCCGCCAGGCAGCTTTCCAGCCACTCTTCCCCAAGCCTGTAGTGTTGCATAGGGTTGTTGTGACCAAAGTGCAGGACCTAGCTCTTAGCCTTGTTGAATGTCATACAGTTGGCCTCAGCCTGTCGATCCAGCCTGTCCAGATCCCTCTGTAGAGCCTTCCTACCCTCAAGCAGATCAACCCTCCCACCCAACTTGGTGTCATCTGCAAACTTACTGAGGGTGCACTCGATCCCCTCATCCAGATCATTGATAAAGACATTAAACAAAACTGGTATGACAATATATGTGTAAAACTGTATGGTTTAGGTAGTAGCACTTTGGTTGCACTTAGGTCAGACTTGATGTGACAATGATCCCTCCGCTCCTAAAACCTGTGTATGGAAGAGGTGCAGGAAGCCAGCTGTTAGTGTCCTGCAGAGCAGTGCAGAAAATCCACAGATGATCAAAGCTATTGTGCAATATGTCTGAAGAGGTATCTGGGCAAAGCTGATGCACACAGTTATGTGAATTTCAAAGAGACATTTTTGTGTCCTGACAGATATTTATTTGAATGGTCTCCTACTAAGACCTCCACAAGGAGCTTGCAGTTGATGAAAAATCTGCTAATAGCAGCTAACAGAGATGCCTCTCCTTTCTTCACCTTTGAAGCAGGTGGCTGTATAATGCTGCATAACCAGCAAAACAATCATCCATGTAGTGCCTGTCAGTTCTTTCTTTTTTTTTTTTGTAATGGATGTGACAATAAATGTTCTGTCTTGATGCAGGCAAAAGTAAGCAATCAAACCTAAGGGGCAAACAGCAGTGAGTGGTGAGGTAGCTGGTGAAGGCACAATACCTGGCAGTCTGCATAGAGGAGCCAACAGCATCTGGGCAAGCATAAGGTGGGTACCAGGATGACCGGGAATGCAGTTCATAGAGCTGCTAAATTGCTATCAGCCTCAGAGATTAATTCACCCAATATTTGACTGATGAAAAGAAGCAAAGAAAAGCAGCTTCAGGTTTTAGTTTTTAGTCCTTTTCAGCCTTTGAGCAGAGTCTTTCATGGCAGCAAAGTCCTACCTACAACCTGACAGTGGGAAAAGTTTATGCTGAAATGTAAATTCACTGAATGGGAGCAATCTGTTGGCTGTGGGGACTGGCCCTGGTGGCTTCCTCCCCTTGTTATACCAAAAAATGGGGATGAATCAATGGTCAGAGAATCCAGGCAGGGCTGGGACTCTGTTCCTGCCTTCTGATGCTGACTTCAGCTAGTTGTTTTGCTCCAGGTCCTCATAAAGGGCCAGGACTCAGAGCCTTAAGGCATAATATTAGATGTTAGATGTTAAATAGGAACCTGTAATTAACTCAGTCACCTCCAGCTCTCTCGTATCACTGGAGAGAAGTGAAGAGGAAATGAATCAATGTCGTGTCTATAACTCCTTCTTACCCACTGAGCGTACCTACAGCAGCTACTCTTTTAGCTGAACTGCCTCAGTTAGATGCCTAAAATTGAGTGTGAGGTATCTGAGCCTGAAATAAGTAGGAATTAGACACTAAAAACCTTTGAAGGTCACTCACTTTATCCAGTTTTTTATATTTCAAATGAGCCCAAGTCACTTTTTCTTATCTCTGAGAAATGTCGGTTGTATTGTAGACTGTAATTGGGCACTGGGATGCGTGCACTAGCAGGTAGCATGGCTCACAGTACAAAAGGCATCCTTCTTTTTCTTGTTACGGACTTACTCCATTTAGGTGACAGCTCAGCGAGATAGACCTCATCCATCCCTTACCTGACCATATTTTTTTGCCTGATCTCCCTCCCCAGCTATGTGAGGGAGAAATTGTGACTTTCTCCAATGATCTTACAACAGCAGCTATGGAGATAGATGTTCTGGCAGTGTTACTGTCAGATTTATATAATCTGAGAAATATTTTCTCTGAAACAAATGCAAATATACATGATGTGTGAAAAGAAACAAACAACTTAACTTTGCCTTTTGTTTCAGGATCGCTTCTCAGTGCTACTCCAGAAACAAAGTCTGTCCAGATACTTACTTGTTTATATTCCTAACAAGATGAGTATGGCAGGACAGTCAGAAACTGCAAAGTAAATCATAGGTATGGTGATCATTCTTCAAATCCAATTTTAGACATCTCTTTCCTTATAGTAAGACAAAAAGCCTAACATTATGCAAACACATTTTAATGAAACTTGAATTAGTTGAGTTGAACTAGAAGACACGTAAGCAAGTTGCTGGGTTGTCATTCATATGTTTCTTTCTTTTTTCTACCCTATTTTGCATAGCAGCTTCCTTTATGCTATTTATTATAATCCTTGCTAACAATGATCTTTCCCTAATTTATTCTATGTTGCAGTCTGTCTGGTGTTTTAAACTCCAGTATAAGTTTTTATAAAAAATGAGTTTCAGAGCTCATTCAGCAAATTTTGCTGGAAGTATTTATTGGTTCTCATTGAGCACTTGGAAAAACCTAAACAGTATGGACCAATTTCTCATTTTGGCTGTAATGATGGATACATATATATTTTAGTCCTATTGGTGGATATGCATGCAATGCACTTACTGCTCATTCATATCGGTAATGTATATATATACACATTACTCTTCCAATAATACAACATATAAGTAATTTCAGGTTTTTATAAGTGGTCCCAGAAATCCAATACATCATTTTGGTCCTTTGAGACTTCCAGCTACACATCTTTGAGTGGTTTGACATGAACTTCTGCCATTTATTTCCCTAGGAGAAATTAACTGGGAATATTTTGGCCCAAGCAAGCCTAAAATGTATTTTGTCCCTGTTAAAGATATCTGGAAAAGCTTTGTTGGAGAAGCTTAGATGTCCTTACTGGAAAAGAGATGCATAATCTTATCAGGTTTAGTGGAGCTTTAATGATATTATCTATTTGCATAACAAGAACAAAAATATACACCATGTCATTGAAGAAATACAGGTACTCTCTATCTCGAAATTCTCTGATGGAAATCATAGAAGAGTCCTTTACCCATCACTGATTTTCCTTCAGGAACTGTTGCAGAAAGTGTTGGCACTGAGCAGTTAATTTTTTATATACAGTCAACCACCATGTAATAGGAGATGTGTGTCAGCAGGGTCCAGATACACATCACTAGTCTCGTTGTAATCCAGAAATCTTTAAATTGTCACTCTCTAATGGAACAAGAAATGGGTATTCTAAATTCATAAAGATTTATAAACATTCAGTGCTGCCACCTGACAGATATATGCATCACCTGCAGTTTTCTCATTCTTCAGCTCTCTCCTATGAGCCATGGGAAAATGATGTTTCTGCACCCTTACTGCAGGGGTGAGAAGGTCAAGTTAGAGAGTCTGAGTGAACTGGATGACTAAAAATGAACCACAAAGGAAGAACAAGCCACTTAAATTGATAAATCATGAGACAAAAAAAATTGCATAGGAGCTTGCATTGTGGATGACTTACTTGCCTTGTGTTTGACAGTGTGGTCACTGGATGCCATTATTCTAGGGCAGAGGGACTGTTGTGTGGCATTGGAGTAGTGTACAATATTCTGTTTTTGAATAGTCAGTACAAGACAAAAGGGTTGTCAGAAAACCGCTTTTCTTCCTCATGTAAGAAGCTGATGTTTCATTGTAGAAAGCAATACCCTCTGCCCACACACAAATAATACATAAACCTCTTAAAACTGTATTTTGGGATATTGTCTGCAAAGAAGAAAGTTAGCATTTACTCCTGAAACTGGGAACATTTCCAGTGAATTTCATTATTAACATGAATCAAGCTCAGCACAATCCACTAATGAAAAGACTATTTTACAATTAGAATTCACCCTGAGAGCCCTATATTGACTCCACTTATCTGTGTTTGACTGAAATGGCATCAAAGTTTGATGTGACAAATGGAGAATCCATCATTTCCTGTGGGGAATTTGCTATAATCTAATAATTTTCAGCCTTACAAAAAATGATGACTAACTTCTAATAGGAGGAAATGGTGTGGATTTAGCTTCCAGCCATTGGGTTTTGATCTGCCTTGCTTCTCCAAACTGAAGAGACCTGTTGCATATATTATTTCCCCTGCATGAATTTTCTTATTTTCTGTAACCAAAATGCTTTTGATTCCTATTTTTTGATAAGCTAAAAGTATTTGTTGTCCTTTACATTTCTAATGGTGCTATTTTTTCTGTCCCTCAGACCTGGCTCTTTCTCTGTACAGTGTTAAATTATGCATCTGGCCAGATGTGGAAATGAAATCACCTTCCAATATATATCCCAATCTATGGATTGTAGGGTATTATTCTCCTGAAAGCCTATGCAGATCTGCTGATACAATGGTACAGGGCTCACATTCACTTGCATCAACTCCTTAATTTCTGGGCATATAGCTGTGTTTGGCTGCATTGGAAGATCTGTTACTTTACACAGTACTGACTTAGCCAGTGATCCTAATTTCTGAGTCCAGAGCTAGATACATCTATCATATGAATAAGGAAAGGGAACAGTGATGTGCCTACTTCCAAGTTGTATTCAGGAAATTGCTCTACATCAGCATTAGTTAATGGGTCATGGAAGAAATACAATCTCTTTCAGCCTTTCTGTTAATCCTGCTCCTGTCTTTTCATAATCCGCCAAGCTTGGTATTGTCTACAAACAATAGCAACAATGATGGCTTTTGGTGTTTACTACATGATCATTGATTTGGGTATGAAAGCAGGTCTGGTTGAGAGCTGTGCATGGCTTGCTGTTGGCACTGAGATCCCTCAGTGTAGCCTGTCTTCAGTTTATGTGTCTATAGTGCATAGGGATAGTCTTGCCCAGGTATCAGGCTCTAGAGTACTGAATGCCTCATGCAAATTTTATTTTGCCATGCCTGTGCAGATGCTTTTGGCGGGGATGTGTAGACCTGAACAAGGACATACACTTGATATTGTATACTTATTATTATACTAATAAGCATATACGGAGTTTGAGTAACATCACAGTGAAGCAGGTGATTGTTCTTACTCCTACAGTATAGCTCAAGAAACTGGTACATTCATAAAAGGAAAAGAAAACTCCTAGGTGAGGCTGAGTTGATAAAGGACACTAGGTTTCCTAGTTTCCACAATGACCCTACTCATAACTCCAGCAACCCCTCTCTGAAAAATAGATTCAGAAAGGGAGTCTGCATAAACCGTCTCCTCCATAGAGAAGCAGCATATCAGCATGTGTCTGATGATGAGACTCTTCTGACAAGATCTTGGTTTCAGACTAGATTCCTTGGATTTGACAGAGATGAGACCACAAGTGTAATTACCTATAGAAGAGAAATAGGAAATGGATTTGTAATGAATTTATGGAATAATTCATTGATGATCACCATTTATTTAATCCTATCCCAAAAGAAAATCGCAAACAAAAGAATTTAGATGTGCTGAGGTTTTCTCGGGGTGTGTGTATATGCGTGTACATGTCATTCCAAAGTACTTTTATTGTGTAAATCAAAAGAAAACACACAGTGGCGATGCGAGGTGGTCAATTAGAGATTATGTTAAGCAAACAACAAGCATCTGTGAAATGCATTTTTGTCTGATGATCCTGAGTATAGCTGTAGATAGCTCCAGCTATTTGTGCTCTGGTTTTAGCCTCTTGTGATTAAATTGTGTAAGTTACCAGCTACAGATAATTTGTAACTTTAAATGAGTACAAGACTCATGACACTTCTCTTTTGGGACTGTTCCAGCGAGTGCTACACTGCCATCATCTACACATTCAAGTAAGTGAAGCTGCTTTGGTCAAACTCTATCTACCAGTTACCTGTTCCTCCTGGTTCCTTTGAAGCCAAAAATTAGATAGAAAAGGAGTGCAAAGGCAAACTTTTGTTGACAAATCTTCATGTTTTCTGAGTTTTCAGTATTTCTGTTTAATTCTTTGTTTCACTGCAGAGATGCAAGAACTAGTAAGTGTTAATGTTTTATTTACCAACTCCTCTGGACTGGAGAAAGTAATTATTAGATGTACAAACAAAGCTGGGTAGAAGTTTTAAAATGTTTTGTTGTGCTTCTGTCAGCTAGCATCTTCTCTGCTAGCTACCAGTTTGGTTTTCGATATGCAGAAAGGAAAACAGAAGGAAAGCAAAGGGAAGGAAAGAAGAAAATTCATGGACAAATTTACCAACTTCATCCAGTGAGGATGACCTCCTGTCCTGTGGCTGTATGACACCTTTACTCTGCCAGTACCGTTTTTGTGATTGGATTGGAGCAGAACAGCTTTTTCTCCTCTGTTTTTGCGATTTGTTTCTCAACATACTGTGGTAGATGAAGAGGTGAGCAGTGATGGAGTGGGATGAAAGAGAGACAAAGAAATAGAAGAGCAAGGTTAATACCTCTGGCTCTCCTCAGAAAGTGACCTCATTACCAGAAGGCAAAGTCCAGTATTATTCTCCCTCAATCCAGATCACATTTATATATTTTTCTAGACAGAGGGTTGCAGAAGCAGTGGCTGGAAGAGCCTTAACACAGTTACCTAGTGGTCATATAATTCTCCTGACTGGTGGCAATTCTGGGTTTGAATCCTTGAGCAAATTCATATGGGGGGTTGGAACTAGATGATCTTTAAGGTCCCTTCCAACCCAAACCATTCTATGATTCTATGAAACAGAAGCGTTTTAGGGAATTTTGGCAGGTATCAGTATGAACCCAGTATTAACCAGCTTTCTTGGGCCCGTCTTCCCACCAAGGCTTTTATCTTATGGTACTTTACCAAGCAGATCCCTGAAGAGGCCAAAGTCTGCTTTCCTGAAGTCCAGGGTAGTGAGCTTGCTGTTTGCCTTCCTTGCTGCCCTAAGGATCTTGAACTCCACCATTTCATGGTCACTGCAGCCAAGGCTGCCCTTGAGCTTCACGTTCCCCACCAGACTCTCTTTGTTGGTAAGGACAAGATCCAGCATAGCACCTCTCCTCATTGGCTCCTCTATCACTTGGAGAAGGAAGTTATCATCAACACCTTCCAGAAACCTCTTAGATTGTGTATGCCCTGCTGTGTTGTCCCTCCAACAGATATCAATGTGGTTGAAGTCCCCCATGAGGACCAGGGCCTCTGAATGTGAGGCTGCTCCTATCTGTCTATAGAGGGCCTCATCTGTTCAGTCTTCCTGGCTAGGTGACCTGTAGCAGACTCCCACTATAAAGTCACCTTTCCCTGCCCTCCCTTTAATCCTGACCCATAAGCTCTTGGTCAGCTCCTCATCCATCCCCAGGTGGAGCTCCATGCACTCCAGCTGGTCATTGATATAGAGGGCGACACCCCCTCCTCATCTCCTCTACCTGTTTGTTGGTGATTAACCAATATTAACTATTATTTGTGGGCTATCATTTAGTCAACCCTAGAATTATTTGATGGGTGATGTAATAGCATTGCACAACATGTTTTTTTTAAAAACAATCTCATCTCCAGATTAGACCATATTTCCCACTGTAGCAAGTTCAGATTCTGCCCTTTCTCCCTGACAGCTTGTATTGGGTGTCCAAGCCTGGGTGTTGGAATTGGCGGCTGCAGTGCAACCTGTGTGAGAAGTGGCCAGGGCTTCCTTGTGCCTGACACAGCTGGTTCCAACTGGTCCCAGCGGCTCCAACGGCCCCACCACAGGACACAGCTGAGCCCCTCAGCCAAGCTAGGAGTGCCTGGGGGAAAACAGGTTTCAGAAGGGGCCAAAGGCGGCACAGGCAGAGGAGGAGGAAGCCAAGGAGGGAGCAGCAGCAGAGGGACCCCCAGGCCGGAGGAGGAGGAGCAGGGCAGGAGGTGCTGCAGGCCCACAGCAGGGATCCCTTGGAGAGACCCCGCTGGAGCAGAGACCCACCCTGCAGCCCTGGGAGGGCCCCACGCTGCAGCAGGGGGAAACTTCCTGCAGGAGCTGCAGCCATGGAGAGCCCGGGCAAGAGCAGGTTGTCCCTGAAGGACTGCAGCCTGGGGAAGGGCCTGCGCTGGAGCAAAGAGACATGTGAGAAAGGAGGAGCGTCCGAGAGGGGCTGTGATGGACTGACCGCAACCCCCATCCCCACCCCCTGTGCCTCTTGAGGGGAGAGGAGTGAGGATTGAAGGGGTGACCTTGGGCCTGGGAAAAAGGGGTGGTGTTTTAATTTTGTCTTTGTTTCTCACTACCCAAATGCATTTTAACTGACAACAAATTAAATTATTTTCCCCAAGTCAAGTCTGTTTCCCCAGGACAGTACTTGGTAAATGATGTCCCTGTCTTTATCCTGACCCACAAGCTTTCTTGTCCTATATTCTCCCCTGTCCTGTTGAGGAGGGGGAATGAGAGAGCGGCTGGATGGGTGGACAGCAAGGCTAACCCACTACAGTTCCCCATGCCATGGCACTCTCTGCTCCTGTGATCCTCTTGTGCTGCCAAACCTGGAAGGAAGTTAGGGCTCTCCTTGCTTGATGAGAGCATGGAGGCAAGAAGTTGACTCCAGCTCAGAGGAAAGCAACTGGGCAAGTTCTGGGAAGAGCAAGTCCCCTCTGGGACTCATTACCACCAGCACCCCACTTCTTGCTTAGCAAGCTGAGTTCCTGGAGCCTAGAACATCCCTGCATGGTGGTCCATGTCATTCTCTTCCCACCAGCCTATCTTGTTAGAGGCAAATCTTGGTGAGAGAGCCCCTGGGCTTGCCTGTGACCTTCCCTTGTGCCCTGCTTGTGTCTTCTGAGTATGGTGGAAGGACAGAAGAGAACCAACCTGGTGGGAGACATTTCTGGGTGGAATTTATCCCCATCTTTACACAGGGGGCACTGAAAGAAGAACAACCCTGCACAGACAGACTGTCCTGGCTATGGAAACATAACCATTGTGAGTGGGGCACTGCTGCTGGGCAGCTTCCATGCTGTGGGGTGCAGGAATGGCCTCATATTTGGGTGCAGCCCTGATAGGACCATGCATGGCAAGGTGGGTACAGCCATGTACGTTTGACAGAGTGGTTCATCTCCTGAATTATGGTTATATGAATGAATGTTGAATTTCTTACTGCAGTACACATATCCTTCAGAAACTCCTGAAAAAATAATGACTACCAAATTGTCCTGTAGGAAATGGTATTGCAACACTGTAGCTTAATGCAATAACTCACAGGAAGAAAGATTAATTTATTTAAAACAGAACTAATTTCAGTCTCTCACACTCACAAGCACTGAGATACTTTTAAACAGCCTACCCAGCATCCAGGCACTAAGACACCTGTATCCAGGGAGTCTGTCCAGGATTGTTTGCAATGATGTGGAGGACAGGGGAATCAGTTTTTGAGACCCTCCTCAGCTTCTTCTTACGTGTGTGTGCTGGTGGTTTTGGATGTGTCTCATTAGACCATCTAGGAGTTGACAGTGATTAATCTCTTTATCCTGTCCCACCGCTGTGAGTCATTGGGATTTAGTCACTGCCTCTGTTTCAGAGCTGGCTGTCACAAGAAATTGCAGGAAGTTTTGTGCTAGAATCTCAATGACCTGCTACTGTAAGTGTCAGCAGCATACACCATTTTGCAGCCCTTCTTCTGGTGTTTTGCACCTGTGCATTCACATTCAGTCTACATATCAGTATAAATATCTCTTCTGCAATTTATCACAGCTCTAGAAGATTCCTGGGCTTCTGTTTTCTAATACGTTGCAGGTGCATTGTTATGTGCTGATAGAAAGATGATAGCTACCTCTTATGATTCATAATTTTTCATCTCACAAATGTCCCAAGCTCCTGGTATTGCCCCTAGTATTTCAGCAGTATACTACAGTAAACTTTCCTCCTTCCTAGCCCAGGATTACGGTTTACTTCTTTCTACAAAATTATTTTGTCCATAAATTCTAATCTGATCCAATCTTCATATTCTCTCTAATTTATTGAATGATGATGAGCTTTCCTTGCTACTTTCTCATCCTCCTTTATTCACTTTATATTATCCCTGTTTATCTAAGACAAACCAAAAACATTTGGGAGGAATACCAACCACTTGCTGTTGGTAGGACAGACAAAAAGAAATCTTTTGAGTAACAGAAAAAAAAGTATTGTGTTTACTTCTAAATAATATTTTAAATACTCTTTCTGTGAGTTGTCATAATAGTCTTTACTTTGTGGCTGCATACTTATCAAGGCCTACCTTGTAGGCTAATCAGAACTTTATTTGTTGCATTAGAGATTTGTTACATTAGACCTGACATCAGATAAAGACCTTGATCCAAATTCTCTGTGCAGCTTTCATAGTTGGGAGTGGCAGCTGAGATTATCCTGAGATTAATAGCATAGTGATCAATGACAAACAGTTGATATGAAGTTCAGCTCCACAAATCCCGGTTATAAGAAAGTTAGGGTATTGAAAGGAAAAGTGAGCTGTGCAAGAATGAGGTGAAGTTTTTAATAAGCTCATATTAATAAGAAGAAACATAGCTCAAAATATAGTTTCTGATTCACAAGCCTGTTGGCTCTTTCTTGTGGTCTTTTGGAGAATTCCTTGGGGTTGTTTCCTTATTGTTCCCATTCATGTGACCCTCTGAAGTTCACATGTTGTTCTGGCTTTCCATTTTCCTGGAAGTGTTGCATCTTGCAGCATTGTGCAGAGCCCAAAGTCTGCATGGTCATCTCGTTGAGCTGGTGTGGGGTCTCTCAGTGAGGCTCTCATGATTGGCCTCTTCTTTTGCACATGACGGGGTGACACAAGGCACCTGGTGGCCTCTCCGGACAGGTCCATGGCTCTCGGGCACGTTCCAGTGTTTTCATGCCCCCCTCTTTTGGTGCCTGACTGACTTAATGAAATTCTCCCATCCTAAACACGTTGGGGCTTATCCAACAGCCTTGTGAAGTCATGGTCCCCAAACCTGCCTTTTACTGTTACTACTTTCCATTTCCATTTAATGTTGAATTATGTATTTCTTTATTTCTTGTTAAAGAATGTTTTAGTCATCAGATACGTACACTTATATGGATATATATACTCTATTTATATATATTCATACATGTATATTTACATGCTATATATACATCTATAAATATATGTATGTAAATTGTATCTATGTATAAATATTCATGTATATTTGTACTCTCTGAATATACTTTTATACAGAAAAAGAAATCTTTATTTGTAAAACTGTACACATTTTTATATATGAACACTCCCTGGTCCAAAGGAAATGGGCAGTCATTAGGGGTTCTCTTAGATCATGTGGGTACCTGTCATGTATTGTCTTGGATTAAAGCTGTCCTTATACAACTGTGTGGAAGAAAAGGAGGGAATGTAGAAGGGTCTGTTGCAAATATAAGCAGAGGCCTTGAAAGTAAAGTGCAGGATGATGCCAGAGGCCTCAAAGCTATGAATACAAATCACAAAAGTTCAATTAAAAGGCACTAAAAAAAAAGTGCAACCTTGACAGATAAGTAGAGGCAGTTTAGGACTTACATGAATTTTTACAGAATTCTTTAACAAGTGGTTGCAGATGCCCATGATGGACAGCACAAGCAAGGACATCTGTAGATTGCATATAAGAGTGTAACAACATTAACTCATTGAACAGGCACCTCACTTCAGAATTAGACCTGCAGAATTGGTCTCTCTGGTATCCTTTACTGCTACAAATGTAAGCAGTGCTTTGTTATTATGAAAGAAAGATACACCAAGAGATAGCAGTGGATAAACACTGTTGAGTGCCTGTGGGATACAGGTACAGATTGGGGGCCAGATTGGGCAAGAGCGTAGTTCATCCCCCCCTTGGCCTATACACACTGATTTACTGCAGATGGAAGCTAGTGTGTGTACATGGATGGAGACACAGAGCAGCATGAGCTCCTACAAACCCCAGTCATTTTGTTCAGTTATGCCTGGGGATTTTTAGTCCATAACACAGATTTCCAGAATCTCATCTGGGAAGTGAGATGGGACCTATCACCTGGCTCACAGTAGGACCTACAATCCTTGTGGCTCAGTTTTAGTTCATAAGGGTCCTGCCTTTCCTCATGTCCACTGCCCAATACCTCAAAGACTTTATGAACACTTCTTTCTAAATACAACTTCAACAGAGCTCAGGAAACATTGGGCACAAGCCCAAAATTGTCTACAGGATTTACCCTCTTCCTTTTTTCTTTTTGAAAGTGTTTTTTTTTTTGGTGGGGTTAGTAGAAGAAAATACAGGAATGAGGCCAAGGGTAAAGAATGATGCAGGAAATTTGTAAGGGGGGCAATGCATCCAGGTATAATGTAGATCCTAAACTGCATGCTGTTATGTGTAACTGCAGTCTGGCACTACTTTTAATTCCTTTTGTTGGGCCCATCAAGGAAGGCAGACTAAAGCATGCATTAGTGTACTTTTTTTTTTTTTGGCATTTCTGTATCCATCAAACCATTTCAAGTAGCCTGAGAGGCATTTCACATTATGACCATTTTCCTTTAAGTTAGTCCAAGTCAAGCGTGGAGAATTAAAATTAATTATTCAATGAAAACAAAGGCTGAAACATGATCAAGTTTGGCTATTTTTTTGTTTGTTTGTTTTTCTCCTCTCTAGGTACTTCAATTCCCCAGGCTCTGTCTTCCTCTTGTGTATGGCATTTTGAAAGGCAATGACAGATTGTAAATTCAACCCAAGGTTGCTGAACCATTCAGTAGAGTCAAGGGAGGCGTGATGAATTTCATTTACGCATCCTGCATAAGTTTGTATTATACAGTCGTTAACAATGTGAGTGATAGTCTGAAGTTTGTTGCAGTTGCGGTACGATCAATCATTGTACCTCTGTTTATATGGAAAATCTCTGTACCTCCTGTGAGTTGCTTAAATGTTGTTGTGCATAATCTAGTATCCTTGAGGTAAGACAAATCCTGGCCATACATTTGTGATGTTGACAATAAGCTTCAGCTTCAGCAATTATAGTGGGTGAATATAGGTGTCCAGGACTGCTTGAGATGCTGTTGGGTATCTGAGACAGCCACATGTGATGGTTAGATGTGCCTTAGGCTTGTAATAGATCAATGCCATTGGTGTGGCAACTGGAGGTTCTTTCATATTGCTATGGAGTGATAGATCTTTATTGTCCATGGCAGTCTGGCATTTCCTTAAAACAGTTGGTTTAAAGTACCAGAAATTGGAATAGAAAAACTTCAGATAACCTATATGGAAATGCTGAGGAGTGCAGGCTTTGTACAAGTTTTTTTCTGAATTCAAGTCCTGCAGTTCTGGTAGAAAGATATGCTCCTCTCTCTCTTCCTAATGAGATTATACAAACTGATTTTGCACAGAAAACTCTAGCCCCCAAGTTTAACACCAGCTTCCATTCAGAAAGCTTGTCCTTGTCACATTTAGTATGTTTTCACTGAAAAAGAAAAAAAGTAAAGGAACCTAACTGTACCTGTTCTCCATATATTTGGTTAGAACAATAGTTTTAGGAAGAAAATCAGCTACTCTGAGCTTGATCAAAACTTGTGCTTCAATGCTTCAATCTCTCCTCAGAGGACTTAGTAGGTAAACTGCCTGTTCCACAGGTCAAAACATACCCTGGAATAACACATAGACATGTCCCTGAATAGCACATAGATAGGTTAGAGTTGGTCCCTTGAGCCACAAAGGGCACCAGAACGGGACAGGAATTATGGGACAGTACCAGTAAGCTAAACACTGCCAGGACAAATTTGCCAACCCAGAATGCAAATGCTTTACAGGGCAAAGCTACACCTGTAGCCAAGTCTACGATGAAGCAGGCTGGACAATCAGAAGATAGTGCTCCAGCCTGTTCCTGCTGAGTTTACGCACCTACAGGGATCCAGTTTGGTCTATAATGGCTCTGCCTTCATCACATTGCTGAAGGTTAGGGAAACTGAGGCACAAAATCAGCAGTCCTGGGCAGGTGACAAGATTATCTTTGTTAGGGTCTTTTGCTACTGGTATTTATAAGGAGACAAAGATGGAAAAGGTTGATTTGGTATCCTGAAATGGTATGCAGTTTAAATGCCAGCTAAGGAAGAATGCAATAACACTGTGCAAATTTCTGTAAACAGTTAAGGCAGGGAAGAAACATGTCAAGGGACCACCGTGAATAAGCAATTAGGAGTAAAGCAGAGGGCAATGTAGGCTCTGTATCAGGAGGTTTTCATGGGAAGTGCTGGACTCCTTCTAACAGGAAGATTTAATGATTGGACAGGTTATGGTGTAGAAAATGGCATTGGACCCTGGGAGACTGACTTATAGATATACATGGTTTAAGGAAACTATTAAGATTATCTGGTCTAATTTCCTTCAGTGTTTACCCAGGGCTGGTTAATGTTTAGGTAAGATGGACAGGTATAAACACTGCTTAAAAAATCTCTATTCCTTCTCTAAAGCTTTTCCTTATTTACAGTAAACTTTGGGTTTAGAATGGTTGTTTTGGGTACTGTTGTTTAATCTGAGAGTGGTAGATCTGTACACCTTCATTCTTTGCAGGCTGGAGGTATGACAGGGTACACTCAAGTGACTGCCAAAGTAAGACAACTGCTACAACCCCCACAAACATGAAGTCTCAATGGATTTTAGCATTTAAAGTGGACTTGACAGCACCTACTACTGCTTGCTTTAACAGACCACTCAGTTTCCTACAAATAGCTTCAGCAGCCTGGGACCAACCTGCTGCCTCAGATGACACAAAAGGCCCAGAGGAGAGGTATTAAGAGACATGTGCCTGGGCCTGACATCTTTCTACTGCTGTTGATTGGGTAGAGAAATCCTGGCAGCAGCAATGCACAGTGAGCGTCTCCAGTCTAGAGTGCGGGACGTGGGGATGCCAACTAGGAGTGCAAACCAAAGAGAAACAGTTCATCATTAAGATGCTAGTGGGGAAAATTATTCTTACAAGTAGGTTTTTCTTCTTTTTTTACATACTGCTTTTGTATGTTCATTATTTGCTAAAAGGCAGAATGACTTTCAAACTATTTCGGCTATCTGAAAGCTTCCCACTGAGATTAAACATCTCCTGCGTGGAGTTTTCTGTGTGCACTCCATCAGAAAGTCAATCTTCCTTCACCTGGAACCATAGTGGAGTATTTTAACTGGATGTCTTTATCATATCTCTGCTGACAGCCTGTCAAAGCATTCCTGGGGAATGACTCATTTGCAAATGGCTTTCCTACCTTCCACTTCTCTCTTCACTCTTTCTTTTGCTCTCTTTCTGTCTCCTTAAATTGCATTCTATAAATAGCTCTTGAAGAAAGAGAGTTTGAAAAGCAGTGCATTTCATAAATCAAGGGTAGCATGTTGCCAGGGCTGGAATTTCCTGCAGAAAAGGGTGCACCCAAGCTATTTTTTGCATAGTTCTGAGTATGACTGTCATAGTACATCAAATCAATGACCTGTCCTGACTGCTGCCATGTTTGTGATGGTGGCTGGTTATCTCACTGACAATTTTCCATGCCATTCCTAGGAGGAAAGTTTCTTTCCAATCCTGAATATTTCTTGTTAAGCCATTTAGCTGCTATAGTACATGAAGACTCATCTTAAGAATTTTTATCTTACATACACATAGCGTGGGAATCACACTGTTAATCAGTACTAGGAAAGGTATTTGATGCTGGCTGTTAATGCCCTGATACATCTCCTGAGATCATGAAACGTTGAAAATTAAATTCCTGTGCCAAGGAAAAGTCTCCTAAACTTTCTTTGCATTTCAGTGCTTCTGGTGGCAAGTTTAAGGCCTGTGAAGAATCGGTGGTTTCTATTGAAATTTCCACTTTGCATCAGAGGTCAAGAGTAAGCCAGTTTTTATTAAAGACATTTCCATAGGATGCAGATTCTATATCACTGGAGAAGGACTACTGCCTCCTGCAAGGGGCATCCCCCATTCTCCGCTGACTACTTCTGTGTTCCTCCCTACCCTTTTACTCACCTCCTGGCACCTCCTTGGAGAAGATCTTACACAAAGGTATTTCAAAACTAAGACAAATTGTCTGCCGACACCTTGCTCTCTCAGATATTTTCTGCTGCTAAGTGGTATAAGATTGGACTAATCTTTTCTCTCTCACATGTCCATGCTCTGTAAATTGAGTTCAAATTATTTGGAGGAGTATAAGCCAGTCTGGCACCATTTTCATGAATATCTAATCATCCTAAAGACAGTTTGAACCCAAGGCCTTTGTGGATGCTGTTACTTGCTTTCAGTGTTTCTGAATTTGTTATATTGAAGTTAATCAGAAAGAACAGTGCGAGGAATCAAGTAATAACTGGTATCTGTTATCTCCATACAGTGAAAAGAATGCTGCCAGTGATGCAACTCCCAGTGATTTCATACTTCTCTCTATGCATATGGGCAGTACTGTGCTATACTTAGAGTATTTGAAGTGGCCAGAGATGAATTGAAAATATATTAGCTTATCTGTCTAGTGGCTTTCTTGCTTTATAACCAGTTTTAATTGGCAAAGGTTAGCTTTAGCCTTAGGAGGTGAGTTTCCTCTATAGCCAGTGGAGGAGGAAAAGGCTATTCAGAACAAAAGGCTGACAGAGGTGCTGATAAATCAGCTTGAAGCTGTTTAAAAAGAAAGAGGGGATGAAAGCTGATAAACATAGAACCACCTCATGGTTTCGCTCTATGAGTGGCTTTCTTGTAAAAACGTCATGCATCTATTGAGAATTTAAGCCTTTATAGGGCAGGGAGGTTTCTTTCTGTTCTGCCTCTGCTCAGCATCTAATGCCAGGACTGTATCCCAGAAAATGGTGGGCTAGCAGAGGTGACATTAAAAGGCTGGAGAACCACAGGAAGCTCTGCTCCTACCGCTGCCCAAACATATTGTGTTGAAGCCATGCCTAGTTGTGTTCTGTGATCAGATAATTAACCACAGCAAGTGGATATATTTGCATGTGCTAGTTAGCAAGGATGCTTTCATGTTCTTGGCTTCTGGGGTATAATTCTGTTGCCTAAACATAGCTGTCATTGCCCTTGGAGATGCTGTGTAGTAACCCAGCAGGACTCTATCAGGCATCGTGCCATGGTGCTCCCTGAGCTGCCTTTTCCAGACCACTACCTGTGCCACCACCCTGACTATTACACCAAGAAACAAGAGCAGGGTCTTAACTGGAATGAGTCCCCCCTACTGATGTTGCTGTTTCCCCACAACCAGATATGCTATTTGCTGCTTTCATGTTGAACAAAATTTTGGGTTCAGCCACTGTTTGGATGAAAGGGTATTTTCAGATTTAAGTACCTAGGCTTGGTGTGAAATCTCAAGAAAGCAGCCTGCCTAAGGACAGGATCTGGCCCTTGCATAGGGACAATTTTATCAGTGTGAACAGCCAGCAGAAGCAAAGCTGCTGTTGCTGCCAGGGAATAAAGACCAGCTGGGAGGCAGGACCTTCACTGAAAAAAATACCATGAATAAAATCTAGAAAGGTAAACAGTGAGGAAGGTGAGAGCACTGCTTTGCTTACTAAACAGGGAAAGCAGTTTGAAAATAAATGGTTAATTTTAGAAATTACTGAAACCAAATCTGGACGCACAAATAACACTATTTGCAAATAACGCAAACCTGGTCACAAATGAAAGAGGTGAGGCACTGGTGAAAGGGTTAAAAAGAGGCTTTATTTCACTACATACTTATTGAGCCACAAATCAAGCTAGGTGGGAATGAGATATCAATGATAGGATGTCATTGTTTAACAAGTGGCGAGAATGATGTTATCTGCAGGTATTTACACTATAGGCAGAGACTGTAAATAGTCCGATAAATGGCTTATAGTGTTTAGGGGGATGTGCTTGATTAATAAGGAGCTAATTTTTTAGACAGTTTTGCAGACTGGAGTGCAGCTTATTCATTTATGTGGTATTCCACTTTCTTTTTGCTATATGGAAAAGAACAATTTACCAGCCAAAGTAACTGAACTGTTCATGGTAGGATTCATCCCACATGACTGTGCACATCATTGAAGAGCCTTTCGAGTGTGTTTGACTTCATCTGTCACCAGCAGAGACAAGAGAGAGTGGCACTTGCAGGTTGCATGGAAATCATGGACAGCAGAGGTGGCTGTCCCCTCTTCCTGCCAAGTCCTGTCTCTGTATTTGTCTTATTCCTCTGAGGGATATAGAAGTACTGATGACATTTCCTATAAGGAAATCCTTTTCGTTTTGCTTTTTGCTGACAGCATTGTGGCAAGTCAAATTATTTGGAACTGATTATGCTTAGCAGCAGAAAAAAAGAAAAAAGGTTTTAATTAATGTTAAAAACGTCTCTTCAGATATTTCAGAAAAAAATTGCGTGGTATATGGCATTGTTTCACAGTCCTCTGATTTGGGATTATAAGTGAGTTAGCAGATAATAGATTTCTCTAATGATGAAGACGATTTTGTAGTTGTTAGTCCAGATCAGACCCAGGATCTAGCTAGACCACTATTGTGTCTCGAGCAGATTTAAGTCAGCCTGACTGCAGAGGAAGTGTATAAAACTGGGGTTTTTTTGAGTAGTTAGAGGCTAGTTTAAGACTTGAAGCCTGAGGGCTTTTATTCTGATTAAACTTCTTGTTTAGCTTTTTGCTTTTCATCTCAAAACTTTGGCTATTTTATTTATCCATAACAAATTAATTTCACTGGGATTGCATCTGGCTAGCTCTTACTTTAGTGGTACTTTGTGACAGTCTGTTTCACCGTGGCAAATTGTTCATTGTTTGAGAGAGCTTTTATTTCCTTTTTTTTTTTTATTTTTTCCCTTTGCTTATACTAGATTTCCTTTTACTCTCTTAATTTTGTTATGAGCAAAGGTGAACAGAATAGCGCCTGGTCACCTACCTGTTCCATAGCTAGTGAAACCCAGTTTATTTTGACTAAGAATATTTCTCTGCTCAAATGTGGAGGAATAGACAACTCATCACGTTCTACAGCTAAACCTGATAATTCTTTCAAGCTAAACTACACCTTTGGCTTCTTTAAAATAGTCCTGCTTTCTGCTAATCATGTCTGGTTCCCTCCAGCTGGGATGTAAGTTCAATAATTTTGTTTTCTACAGAGCTACTCCACCATCTCATGTATTTGTACCATGCATTCGTTGCCCTGATGGGAGGAACTTTGGGAAATTGTTCTGCCTTGCACCTTTCCTGCTTTGAATAAGTTAATTTTAAGCCATGTCTAATATGTTTACAGGTACCTGCAGCTTCCTCTCCTTGTCAGCCTGAATGCTCTGCACATCAAAGCAAAGAGCTGCATTGTTTTAAACTATTAGCAGATCTTTAACTCATATGAGATATATCTTTTAAAAATTTGTATTGGCATTGTGTGACAAGGTTTTGGTAGCAGGGGGGTTACAGCAGTGTCTTCTGTAAGAAGCTGCTAGAAGCTTCCCCTGTCCAAGAGAGCCAATGCCAGCTGGCTCCAAGATGGACCCGCCCCTGGCCAAGGCCGAGCCAATCAACGACTGTGGCAGCACCTCTGGGATAACATATTTAAGAAGGGGGAAAAATAAGTTGCTGTAACACAGAAACTGCAGCTGGAGAGAGGAGTGAGAATATGTGAGAGAAAGAACTCTGCAGACACCAAGGTCAGTGAAGGAGGAGGGGGAGGGGGTGCTCCAGCCGCCGGAGCAGAGATTCCCCTGCAGCCCGTGGGGAAGACCATGGTGAGGCAGGCTGTCCCCCTGCAGTTCATGGAGGTCCACAGTGGAGCAGATATCCACCTGCAGCCCAGGGAGCACCCGACACCGGAGCAGGTGGATGCCTGAAGGAGGCTGTGACCCTGTGGGAAGCCCACAGTCGAGCAGGCTCCCAGCAGGACCTGTGGGCTCGTGGAGAGAGGAGCCCACGCTGGAGCAGGTTTTCTGGCAGGAGTTGTGACCCCACGGGGGACCCACGCTGGAGCAGTCTGTTCCTGAAGAACTGCAGCCTGTGGAAAGAACTCACATTGGGGGTGTTCGTGGAGGACTGTCTCCCATGGGAGGAACCCCATGTGGGAGCAGGGCAAGAGTGTGAGAAGTCCTGCCCCTGAGAAGGAAGGAGAAGCAGAGACAACATGTGATGAACTGCCCCCAACCCCCATTCCCTGTCCCCCTGTGCTGCTGGTGGGAGGGTAGGTAGAGAATTTTGGAGTGATGCTGTGCCTGCGAAGAAGGGAGGTGTGAGGGGAAGGTGTTTTAAGATTTGGTTTTATTTCTTATTACCCTACTCTGATTTGATTGGCAATAAATTAAGTTAATTTTCCCCAAGTCAAATCTGTTTTGCTTGTGATGGTAATTGCTGAGTGATCTCTCTCTGTCCTTATCTTGACCTGTGAGCCTTTTGTTATATTTTCTGTCCCCTGTCCAGCTGAGGATGGTGAGCGATAGAGTGGCTGTGTGATGCTTAGTTGCTGGCTGGGGTTAAGCCACGACAAAATTATATAGCTGTATACTTACAGCTACTTCTGAAGTTCCCAGAGATACACTTCCACATTTTAACCCCAGGGGTTCATGAAGACTTTGGAATCAAAACTAGCAACAAAACTTGATGTCACTTGATCCAAAACTCCCAGAATCATGAAGTTCTGCAGTTGTGAGAGATTCATTTTTGATGTCAAAGCCCAGAAATAAAAGATTTTGTGATCATCTTTCCTCTGTGGACTTGTGTAGATCTCTGTTCACCCAGTTAACTTCTGTGTCTGTTAGATAGGTTCACCACAGTTGACAGAATGACAGAGGTCTCAAACATATTAATCTCCTATAAGTTTTATTAAAATAGGTGGAAGGGTAGAGAAGTTATTCAGGTGCTGGAGTGAGAAGAGAGATTCAATGACTATTGTTCCTAAAGTGGAGTCTGCAAGGGGAGCTCAGCCCTTGCAGCATGTAACACTACCTGTGAATACGATGCTTTGCTGGTTCTGCTCACACAACACACTGTGACATTTCTGATTTAGAGAATTGCTCCCAAGCAGCCCAAACCCTAAAGATGTAAAAATTTTAGACATGAGATGGCAAATAAGAATCACCCCCCTGCCCCGTTCAATTTAAGCCTCATGATATTTAGCCAAGCTTGTGATTTTGTGGGGAGAAGGAGACTGGATGTTGAATTCTGTGAGTCTGTGACACTGAGTGTCTCAAATTTAACACAGAAATACAATGCTGCATTACTGCAGTTGATGGCTAAGGCAACCTAAGAATAGGATGTGTTGAGAAGAACAGGGAATGTGACAAACATGGAAGCTGTCTTTCATGTAAAGTCACATAATTTGATCTCTGAAAGCAGAAAAAAATAATGTAATACTCCCCGAGCTACCCAGGGGTTCTTCAAATTCAGGTGACAAATAGTCCCACATAAGGACAAGATATTATTGCCATACGGTGAAACACAAGGTCTCTTGCTAGATGTGCACAGGTATGCTGGCTTGTCTTTCTTTTGATTGTGGAAAGGCAAATATGGCTGTTTTCTGCCATACATCAGCTGTTGTGGTAACCACATCACGGATCAGATGGGGAGTACATGCGCAAGATGCTTCCCCCTGGGGCATCCCCTTAGGAAAAAGAAGGGAGGATGAATAGAACCCACTGAACTATGGAAAGCAAAAGAGAAAGAAGGTAATGTTAATTAGCAATGAGAGCAAGCGGGGATGCGCGTAACTACATATGTGTGTATGTCGAAATGCTAATTATCATGGCTTCCCTGCGAACACTCTGAGTCCTTTTGGGGTGAATAGGGATAATGAACACACCACTTTTGTTTCAAGTGTACCCAGTTCACTCAATTCACTGCCTGGTCCTAGCAAAATGTCTGTTTTCTCTCCTACATGCCAGGAAATCAACATATATTCAGCAGTGACTGACATAACACTGTTTGCTTTGGATTTTTTATATATTTTTTCTTCCCCAGCAGCACAATTAGAGATTCATTACATTCTTTTCACTCCTCTAATGAAGCAACCAAACAGTTTGATCTTGTTAGAAAAGGGCAGTCACATAAGTAACTAAGTTAGGTAAAGTCCAATTCAGACTAACTTTCTAGTTCATTTATTGACTTCAGAGCTCCCCCATGAGACATTTCCATGCCAAGAGTTCATCTCTTGGTATGACAGATGCTAGTCCATGCTGGTTTTTATATCCCTAGGATTTTGTTCTGTAAACTTGTGTTTTCAGTGGAAGTAAAACATTTGGAGAGAATGCTACAGGGATTAGGTTTTGGCTATTCTTCCACATCTTCCCTTTGGAGCTAGGGAAACATTTGTGAGGATAACTTCAGTAAAGATTTGGAAGCATTCAGATGGTGCAGGGATGGGAAATACATAAATAAACTGTATAGAGAGATGCACAAATTGCATTTAACAGCTGAGCCAATGAATCACTGTTGTTAGAATACATTTGATTTTCTGTGTGCACAGCAATTAAAGGAAATAGCTTGCAGGTGAATATAGAGGGGATAGATTCAGGTCTTTGCACAACAATGATGGCTGATATAATGAAGATCTAATGAGAATAAAATTGAGATTCAGAGTTACAGATGGCATTCCTTTCCATCACTATCTGGGACATTATTTTCTTCAAGGATCTGTAGTATCATTTTTCTGTGGTGCTTTAGAACAGAACCAGCTGTCAGTAGGACTAGATATATAAAATGGCTGGGGAGTGTCTTAGGGGATTATGCCATCTAATTTTAGCTGCCTAAAAGCAAAGAGCCTTGTCTAAGTCAGCTGTCTAGTGTCCCTGTAGATTTGGTGGAAATAAAGACACTTCAAGAAGACAACTAATTTCATATACTCTTAGCACCCAACTCAAAGTGTTTGGTCCTGAAAAGCCTACAGCATTTCTGCTTAACTGTGGGGACTTTAAATTCTCAAGCTGTCCTAGTTTTTGCCAATGCTGTGCTCTGTCTGTCTCATTTCTGCCAGTGGGTGCATGGACACCTTCTACTGCGCATCTAATCAAGTTCATTAGGATATGAAACTAGGGATTCTTCCAGCTATCCTGTCTGTGGTCTATCTCAGAACATACCTAAGTAAGATTCAGATGACCACACAGTTTTAATAATTATTTTCTGACTGTTGTGGTTTCAGCCCAGCTGGCAACAAAGCACCAAGAGAGTGCATGCTCACTCCTCCTCACTCCTCCTCCCCCAGCTCCAGTGGGATGAGGAGAAAATATAAAGAAACACTCGTGGGTTGAGACAAAGACAGGGAGGGATCACTCCCCACTTATGGTCACGGGCAAAAGACAGGCCCAACTTGGGGAAGAAACAAAATCAATTTAATGTACTACCAATCAAATCAAAACAGGATAATGGGAAGTAAAACCAAGTATTAAAACACCTTCCCCACACCAATCCGTTCTTCCCAGGCTCAGCTCCACACCCAATTCTCTCTACCTCCTCCCTGCCAGCACAGGGGGACGGGGAATGGGGAGTTGGGGGCAGTTCAACACACGTCTCTGCTGCTCCTTCCTCCTCAGGGGGAGGACTCCTCACTCGTCCCATGCTTCAGCATGGGGTCGCTCTCACAGGAGACAGTTCTCCATGAACTGCTCCAGCGTGGGTCCTTTCTGCAGGCTGCAGTCCTTCAGTCACAGACTGCTCCAGTGCAAGCTTTCCCATGGAGTCGCGGCCATCTTGGGGGGCATACACCTGCTCCAGCCTGGGGTCCTCCCCGGGCTGCAGGTGGGCATCTGCTCCCCCGTTCACCTCCCTGGGCTGCAGGGAGACAGCCTGCCATCTCACCACGGGCTGTAGGGGCATCCCCTCTTCCGTGAGTGGAGTTGAGCTGGGAAGGAGGAGGGGTGGGGGGAAGGTGTTTTAAGATTTGGTTTTACTTCTCATTATCCTTGTTTTGATTTGATTGGTAGTATATTAAATTGATTTTGGTTTTTCCCCAAGTTGAGTCTGTCTTTTGCCCGTGACCATAACTGGTGAGTGATTCCTCCCTGTCTGTTGTGGTTTAACCCCAGTCAGTAACTAAGCACCATGCTGCCACTCACTCACTCCCCCCCACCCAGTGGGATGGGGGAGAGAATTGAAAAAAAAAAACCCAAACCAAGTAAAACTTGTGCGTTGACATAATGGAACAGAAAGTTTAATGGAACAGAAAGGAAGAAACTAATAATGATAATAATAACAATAGTAAATTGACAATAATAATAAAAGGATTGGAATATACAAAATAAGTGATGCACAATGCAATTGCTCACCACTCACCGACCAATGCGAGTTAATTCCTGAGCAGTGATCCCACCAGGCCAACTCCCCCCATTTTATATACTATGCGTGACACCACATGGTATGGAATACCCCTTTGGCCAGTTTGGGTCAGCTGTCCTGGTTGTGTCTCCTCCCAACTTCTGGTGTCCCTCCAGCCTTCTTGCTGGCTTGGCCTGAGAAGCTGAAAAACCCTTGACTTAGTCTAAACATTACTTAGCAACAACTGAAAACATCAGTGTGTTATCAACATACTTCACCATAGCAGAGACTAGAAAGAAAATTAACTCTATCCCAGCTGAAACCAGGACACTGTCCTTGTCTTGACCCACAAACTTTTCTTTGTGTTTTCTCCTCCTTACCCCTCTGGGGCAGGGAGGGGGAGGAGTGAGAGAGTGGCTTCATGGTGCTTTGTTGCTGCCTGACCTTAAACCACGACAAGGTGAAAGGGTCCTGCAGAGATAAAACATTGCAATACTGAACTTGTCTCCTGTCCATATTCAAAATTCAGGGGTCCTAGAGGTCTGTGAGAACTTTACATACATGTATGAACTGAAAATGCTTTGACTAGTAGGGATGTATTAGCGTCCTGTTATTATTCATAGAATCATAGAATCATTTAGGTTGGAAAAGACCTTTAAGATCATCGAGTCCAACCATCAACCATGCCCACTAAACCATTCCCTGAAGTGCCTTGTCTACATGCTTTTTGAATACCTCCAGGGATGATGACTCCACCACTTCCCTGGGCAGCCTGTTCCAATGCCTGACAACCGTTTCGGTAAAGAAATTTTTCCTAACATCCAATCTAAACCTCCCCTGATGCAACTTGAAGTATTTGCAGAGATCACATACATTTCACCACTCTGATCACTAGCAGACTAAGGAAAATACAAACTTACCATGGCTACCTGTGTGTTCACTACAAAGCTAACTTATTCCCTGGCCAAGTGCCTCTGCTTCACTCTTTCTCAGGGAATGTCTTCTGTGGCCTGGTGTTGGAAAAGAACCAGCTTTCACATTTATGAGCAGCTGCTGCTGTCTAAAAACCTGTGGAGATGCTGAACTCAACAGCTGTTTTGCTTTAACTGTCTTCACCTTCTTGTGGCTGCTGCTCTCTCTCTGCTTTTCTTTGGGTCTGTTGGGCCCTGACAGGCTGCTCAAGAGCTTAGAGAGAAGCTGTGGAGAGCAGGGTTTTGAGCCTCCCTGTCTATCTCAATTACCAGTTGGAGCTTCATTTTGGCTCCTTCTGCCCAGCAGGAGGCTATGGGTCTCAACCATGTGTTGTGCAGTAACAACCATCATCTGAATGGTGTTTATCTCTGTATTGGCTCTTGTTGGCTTAGCTGGTGGGGAGCCCACGTGTTGGATCAGGCTGGCAAGCTGCTGTTTCTTTTCTGGGATTGCAGGCATCAGCTTCAGATGTTTTTTCATTCCTCGTAGTGATGTTGCAGGTGATGCCATCCGGAGCATTGCCATATCTGCAGCCTTTTCTGCCTCTCTCCTCATCTGTTTACCTTCTCAGAGTGGTGTTTTTGTTTCCTACCAGGGCTCTGCCTCCCCCTCCACCCCTTTAGACTGTGAAAACATTTTTGCAGCTCAAGCCATAGCAGCAGATGGTTCTTTACTTTCACCATCACTGTTGCAGTGTGGTCCCTTTCCCAAATTTTGGAACAGACAATTTCTGGCATCTTGTCCTTGACGTTTGTTAGGATGCAAAACCAGTGGCAGGCCTGAAAACTGCTTATGTCCTACTCATGCAAAAGTGCAGAGTTCACTGTCAAGCTCAGTGCAAACCCTGGTTGAGGACTTCTGCTGAAATTTCATGTATGCTCCAGTAAAAACCCCAAAACATGTGAGGTCCAACCTTTTAATCATCACTGTTTGGGAAACCAATGCAGAATCCTATTGTATTTTCTTTATTTCATCATCATCCTGTAACACAGGGATACCAATATATATTTTTTCTTATCTGTCTTTGCTTTCTGCCCTGCCTGTTCAGCCTGTGAACTTCTCACGGTAGGACTGTCCTTCCTGAGGAGCTAGGCATTGGGCAGGCACGAGGCAATCTCACTTGCACTCTACTTACTGTAGGATGATTGGTGGCCTGTGAACATGGGTGATAGAAAGATTTAATAACCTGTTGAAGGTTGTACAGCTCAGGGGAACAACCTCAAGGATCTCAGCTGCCCTAACCTTTCTTTCCCAGGGAGGGGTTTTCACTCTTCCTTGTCCTATTCAGTGCTCCTTTATTTCTGGTTCTGGGCTCCAAACCATCACAGAGAGGGGGATAGCATCACCTATATCTTCACCTCTGGGAAGGTCTTCCCCTCTACAGTTCCCTAATACCTATGATACCTGCAGCAGGTTTGGTTTAGCTTTCTGCCTTGCTGTTCTGCTCCTTTTTGGGGCAATGAGCATTGTAATCTGTGACTAAATAGCTGCCGTATGGAGAAGCATCATTTATTTAGAATAAAGACTCTTTAGAGAAAACAGATGGTTAAAAGCTTTAGTGGAGCAGACTGTATGCAAAGCTACCTTCCCTGGCAGGCTTGTCAATCCCTGGTGGTGGGAAAACCCACCTCCATCAGACTACCCTATGGAGTTGCTTTTTTCTCTTTGTGTTTGCATCCTCCCCTTGAAAATAGCTTTTCAGCTCTATATAGGACCTTTTTATTTCCTTGCTCACTGCTAGTCTCAGGGTGCTCAGGAGGGGTGACTACCAGGAATCAAGCTTCTCATATATTTCTTTAAATCCTTTTTCACTGTGTGTTGTTTCCTTCCCGGTGCTGTAGGGACAATGGTCATATTTCAGCACTTTCAGTTTAAAATTAATTCTAAAATTTAGACTGTAGAAAATGTCCAGGTCAAAAGCACACTCAGAGTTTTCTAGAATATGCACATGCTTTTCAAAAGGAGCAAGACTAAACCCAACCAAACCCCTTTCTCTGAGGAAATCTTAGGATGGGATAGAGAGTGCTGCTGGTAAGTGGAAGAAGGCATTTCAGTAAGAATTTCATTTTAGTGTTAACCAGACTGCAGCCCTATATGATGCTAAAAGTGGACTTTTTTACCTTTCATAACTACCAATTTGTTTCTCACTGCCCTACGTGGAGAGAGAAGTGTTTGCTCTTCTCTCTGCTGTTTTCTGTATCTGGAGATTATAGTAATGTTGTTATCCTGAAATAAATAGATTTACTCTAGATTTTCTGATTTGCACGAAGGTAACAGAGACCAGAATCAAGCTCCAAGTCGCCAGTGCAGGGAAAAAAAAAAAAAATAAAAAGTTACCTTAGTGGGTGAAAATAGGTGCTTAAGGGTTTCATCCACAAATCCAGGAAAAAGAGAGGGGGAAATGTTGAGTGTGGTGAGCTCCCTACAGACCACTTCCAACACTGGGAGACTCTGAAGGAGGAACAAGCTGTCATGCAATTATTTACTTTGCTATTTATGGAACAAACCATACGCATTTTCCTGCCATAGCAACTGGTGCAGCACTTGGTATTTGCAATGCACACACAATTTCTATGAATCATCATTAAAGTAATCATCCTTCTGACCAGTGGACTCTAGCAAGTGACTCATTAAGAGAACCACTGGAAAATAATTAGCACACGTACTTGTTTATATGCCTATGTCTCCATAGAGGTCTCATTCTTGATGTGGTTTGGTTTAACTCCAGGGGAATTTTGCTTTCAGTGTAAAACACTTGTTTCAATCAAGGTAATTACCTGAGCAGTACAGTTCTGTGTACAGTGTTTCGATTAAACCATCCTATTTATCATGAGAGTAAATGAAACAGTTATAGTCAGTTTTAGAGCAGCTCTTGGCAGTGGTCCAGCCCAGTGGCTTTTTTGTTGGGACATGTCTATGTTGATTTCAGCTTGAGCATCTAAAATTGTGTCTCTCTAAAAACCTCATTACAAAATGCTTTGGAAGCAGAGACTGCTGCCTCAGGTGCTTAGCAGGTTCTTTGAGGTCACAGCCATCTGTGACTTACTGTGGATATCTTGAAAAGGAGTCCCTGTTTTTTCCTGTGTCTTGGTATAGCTGACATACGTGGGAATGGATCAAAGTGGTATTTGTGTGTACAAATGTCAGTTTGGCAAATGCTCTTTTTTCAGCCATGTTTCAAATATGTTCTTTATCTGGATCACTCCTAACTTCTGAGCCAGGTGCTTTTCAACATTTGCTTAAGAAATGTTTATCATGTTTCTAACAGTGATCTACTTTGAGGAATTAGAAAACTTTTTATACTTGCTGTGCATTGAAAAATCAAAGTCAGGAGCAGGATTAAATTGCTTAAACATAAGTGCTCAGTGTCGTTTGGGCTGCTGCAAGGTATTCTCCAGAAATGTATGTCTTTCCTATTGTCCGGTGTTTTAACTGCCAGCCCAGAATAGACATCTTGCCCCTTGTGCATGGGCAACTGGGTCAGCTACAGATCTCTGCTGACTATGGAGAGAATTAAGATGGCAAATGTAGGAGTCAGTTACTCATGTGGGCACCTAGTGCCGTTTTTGTTGCCTTACTATCTCCTTTCTGGCCTCTGGATGCTCCAGGAGGGCTTGTATTTCTTATATGTCCTGTAAGATGTCTGCCAGCATGATGTAGATCTTTTGAATACTTTATTACATCTCAAATGACACTAGATTTTTCCATTTAGGCATCTGAATCACAACCATGCAGATATCTTCATTTAGATACCTGAACTTAGGTGTCTTCTTTCCTCTCGTGGAGTTAGTTCCTGGCTCTAATACTGTTACTCGACTAAGCGTTTGATTTGCCATTTCATGGAAATACGTACAATGCATAGCTGTTGATTTCTTCAAAGATGAATGTTTTCTACCTGTTGAGGGGCAGTTTCTGCTGTGCTGCTTGTTTTGAACAGCCTGGCTTCACAGAATTGTTGGGGAGCTAATTAAGTTGCTGTGTTCTGCACACAAAGTTACTTTCATTTAAGATAAAAGAGCATGACTGTTACCTGCAGTGAATTTGTGTGTGCTCAGTAACATCCAGTTGCACTCACTCTATTTGACATAGGTCAAAGAACTGCTATGAATGCTTGGGCAATACAAAGTTTAATTATATTAGCTATACTTCTAGAATAATGGGGAGCTACAGAACATCACTTGTAAGATACTAATTATTAGACTAGTGAGATAGATGCTCTGAGTCTTTTGAAACACTGATGAAAACCGTATGTCTGAAGGGACTTACAGACTAGGGAATGTCTAACTATGTTACTTAAAGATCTGTCCCATGAACAGACCGCATATATTGCTAATGACTGGAGCTGAGTATATTGATGAAATAATTAATCAGTTAAGAAGTACTTAATGGAGACATGATGTAAGACAATAACCAAAGGAAGAGCAAATTATGTCCAAAGGATTTATTTTTCTCAGATTTAAGCTGTCAGACTTTTGGATCTCAAATTGCTGTTCAGGCACCTCTGCACAGTGGTACTGCTCTTAACTACCAAACTGCCTTGGAAGTAACCTCTGCATGACAAATCTGGTGTTCAGTCTAGGCATGCAAGTGAGTGAAGGAACTCTTTTTCTGGTGAAAGACATGGGGTATATGAAAATATAGTATATGTTGAAGGCGTAGTGTTGGCTGAAAGCAGTAGCTTAAAGGAAAGGAGTGAATGTAGGCAAGTCCATGCTTGGGGCAGCAGGCACACCCCCTCCTTGCCCACTTCACTTTCCCAGGTGCCTCTGTACAACAGGTATGAGGCTCTGAATATGGAAGGCCAGTCAATGGATGATGTGGATGATGGTCCATCTGCACCAGACATGTTGCCAAGGTTGGAAAGGCCTACCCCCTGTATCATGACCACCTCCACGAGGAAGAAAAGACAGGTTATAGTTGTAGGTGGCTCCCTTCTGAGGGGAACAGAGGGTCCAATATGCCAGACAGACCCTCCTCTTGGGGAAGTCTGCTGCCTCCCTGGGGCCCAGGTTAAGGACATTGCTAGGAAACTTCCTAGCCTGGTACGGCCCTCAGACTATAACCCATTATTGCTCTTCCACGTGGACGGTGATGAAGCCACAACATGTAGTCCAAGGGTGATCAGAAGAGAGTTCAGGGCCTTGGGATGGTTGGGTAAGGGAATCTGGAGCACAGGTAATTTTTTCCTCTATTGTTCCAGTTGCAGGCATCAACATTGGAATAAACAGAGGGGCCCAGTCTACTAACACATGGCTCTGTGGCTGATGTCACTGCCAGAATTTTGGGTTTTTCGATAATGGGATGGCCAAAACAGCACCAGGCTTGCTGGCATCAGATGGGATTCACCTTTTTCAAAGGGGGAGGAAGGTTTTTGCTCATGAGCTTGTGGGACTGTCATGTTTTAACCTGGCAGGCAGCTAAACACACAGCCATTAGCTCACTCCCCGCCTTGCAGTGGGATGGGGTGACAATCAGAGAAAAATCCAGTAAAATTTATGGGTTGAGATAAAGACAGTTTAATGGGACAGAAAAGGAAGGGAAAATAATAATAGTAATAGTAGTAATAATAACAACAATAATAGAAGATTTAGATTATACAAAACAAGTGATGCACAATGCAATTGCTCACCACCTGCTGAACGATGCCCAGCCCGTTCCTGAGCAGTATCCTCTGGCCAGCTTTCCCCCTAGTTTATGTACTGAGTATGACGTCATATGGTATGGAATATCCCTTTGGCCAGTTTGGGTCAGCTGTCCAGGCTGTGTCTCCTCCCAGCTTCTTGTGTCCTGCAACCTACTTGCTGGCAGGGCAGTATGAGAAGCTGAAGAGTCCTTGACCACTGCTTAACAACAACTAAAACATCAGTTTGTTATCAACATTATTCTCATCCTAAATACAAAACACAGCACGATACTAGCTATTAGGAAGAAAATTAACTCTATGCCAGCCAAAACCAGGACAATAACCACCCCTTATTCTATACTATTTACGTCACGCACAGGTACCAATACATCCCAATTAATCACCACCACCTTTCCTGTCTTTTGATATATACACACAGATATCATTCCCTTTAGACTATGGGCCATCCCTCTAAAATGTCCGTTGAGTTAATTTAGTCCATGACTTTGGGCTCCATCTGTCATAAAAGTCCCTCAGGGCAGGAGAGATGTGGTGTTGGATTGTTGCATGCTGAAGCCAGTTCTGGTTCC
>VYZV01007774.1:0-11371 GCA_013401275.1 Pandion haliaetus | reverse complement strand
TCAGTTCCTCACAAACTTCCCTGGCACGGGTCCTTTCTGCGGACTGCTCTCCAGTCACACACTGTTCCAGTGTGGGCTTTCCCATGGAGTCACGGCCATCTTCGGGAGCCTCCGCTCCACTGTTCACCTCCATGGGCTGCAGGGAGACAGCCTGCCGTCTCACCATGGGCTGCAGGGCCATCAGCCCCCTCAGGCACCCCTCCTCCCCCTCCTTCTTCACTGACCTCGGTATCTGCAGAGGGGTTCCTCTCATGTTCCAGATCCCCACACACTGCCGGTTCCCCTTCTTAAATCTGTTGTCCCAGAGGCGCTACTACCGTCACTGATGGGCTCGGCCTGGGCCAGAGTCAGGTCGGACTTGGAGCTGGGGGAGCTTCTACAGCTTCTTAAAGGAGCCAGCCCTGTGGCCCCCTCCCCTACTACCAAAGAAACTGTGCCACACAAACCCATAACACCCACTAAGTGCACCCAGGTCCTTGAGCAAAAGTAATCCCATGGATGGGTTTGCCTTTCTACTATGTCTGGGGGACTGCCCCCTGGAAACTACAGCAGCCAGAACACAGCTGGAACTAGGACACAGGCTCATTGACAGAGCTTTAGACTTGAAGGGGGAGGGGGATAATAGCAGGCTTGCCCTTGACAAGGTATGGGATGACATGCCAAGGTTAAAGGGATGGAGAGCTAGCAAGAGCCCTCAGCCTGTTGTTCTGAGACATGCTGGATACACTGCAGCACACTGGAAGTCTTACGAAGATGAGACAGGGGCTCCTGAGGTTATAGGGGCCGACAGGGAAACGCCAGTGAAATACCTCAAAGGAACTAAGGGGCGTTCCTCTAAGATGGTGACATGGCCAAAACCCAGCTGAATTGCCTTTACACCAATGCACACAGAATGATCAACAAACAGGAGGAGTTGGAAGCCACCGTGCTGCTAGAAAGTTACGACCTAGTTGCCATTACTGAAACTTGGTGGGACAGGGAGGTGATTCGAGACAGCCAGCATGGCTTCACCAAGGGCAAGTCTTGCCTGATCAACCTAGTGCCCTTCTATGACGGAGTGACTACATCAGTGGACAAGGGAAGAGCTACGGACGTCATCTATGTGGATTTCTAGAAGGCCTTTGACACAGTCCCCCACAACATCCTTCTTTCTAAATTGGAGAGAGAGAGATTTCGTGGGTGGACTATTCGGTAGATGAGGAATTGGTTGGATGGTCTCAGCCAGAAGGTAGTGGTCAATGGCTTAATGTCCAGATGGAGATCAGTGACAAGTGGTGTCCCTCAGGCATCCATACTGGGACCAGTGCTGTTTAATATCTTCACCAGTGACATAGGCAGTGGGATCAATTGCACCCTCAGCAAGTTTGCAGATGACACCAAGATGAGTGGTACAGTCAACACGCCTGAGGGACAGGATGCTGTCCAGAGGGACCTGGACAAGCAGGCCCATGTGAACCTCATGAGGTTCAACAAGGCCAAGTACAAGGTCCTGCACCTGGGTCGGGGCAAACCCCAGTATCAATACAGGCTGGGGGATGAAGGGATTGAGAGCAGCCCTGCGGAGAAGGGGATACTGGTGGATGAAAACTGGACATGAGCCAGCAGTGTGCATTCACAGCCCGGGAAGCCAACAGTATCCTGGGCCACATCCAAAGCAGTGTGGCCAGCCGGTCAAGGGAGGTGATTCTGCCCCTCTACTCCACTCTCCTGAGACCCCACCTGCAGTACTGCATCCAGCTCTGGAGTCCTCAGCACAGGAAAGAGATGAACTTGTTGGAGCGGGTCCAGAGGAGGGCCACAAAAATATTCAGAGGACTGGAACACATCTGCTATGATGAACGGCTGAGGGAGATGGGGTTGTTCAGCCTGGAGAAGAGAAGGATCTGGGGAGACCTTATTGCGACCTTTCAATATTTAAAGGGTGCCTATAAGAAAGATGAGGACAGACTTTTTAGTAGGGCCTGTAGCAATAGGGTACAGGGTAATGGTTTTAAACTAAAAGAGGGTAGATTCAGACTAGATCTAAGGAAGAAATATTTTATGGTGAGGGTGTTGAAACACTGGGACAAGTTGCCCAAAGAGTTGATAGATGCCTCATCCCTGGAAACATTCAAGGTGAGGTTGGATGGGGCCCTGTGCAACCTGATCTAGTTGAAGATGTCTCTTCTCATTGCAGGGGGGTTGGACTAGATGACCTTTAAAGGTCCCTTCTAACCCAAACTATTCTATGATTCTATGATTCTATGATTCTACGATTCTACGATTCTATGATTCTATGGTTCTATGTTCTGGAGAATAAAAAAATACTCCATTAAAAATAATTGTTGCCACCAAGAGATTGTGTCCATCCAGGTGTACCAGTAGTGGATTGAGGTCCTCCTACTCCTGAGATTTCTTTTGGTGGCCACTGGAGCAGGGTGAACGGTAGAGCAGGTGACAATTGTTTGGACAATTATTTCTCCTTGGTTTTAGTGAGAATGATAAAAAACCCCAGTGTTAACTGGAACATCTGGGTCTATTGGCCTTTTTTGTCTTTCTTACCCCCTTAATGCTGTCTTAAGTCCTGGGAAAGTTGAATAAGTTGTGTTTCAAGACAAAAATTGAAATGTTTTATTTTTTGTCACTTTCCATTTATTACTGCTTCTGTAAATTACCCTAGTGCTAAACTTTTCACATGGATTTATGATTCTTTTTGGCCATCCAAAAAGTGCATTTATTGACAGATAATATTTTCTATGAGAAGTATTCCCTCATTCTGATTACAGTACTAAAATTCAAGGAGAAGAATCATCTCACGAATGGACAATAAATCCTAGTATCCATCACTCCCAGAAATCAAAATTTGTGTTCTATGAAATATAGACATATTACAGTGATGCAGGCAATAACCTGAGATATAATAATGGGGGTGATATAAGAACTAGAATAGAACAGGCTGGAAGACTACCTAAAAACATTAACTTTCAGGAGCTGGTGTCCTTTCCAAATAGCATCCTGAAGGAGACACTGGATTTTATGTCTCAGGGTATATCCAAACTGAACATTTCTGTGCAGCAGAGATAAAAACCATAGTTCCCAATACAGGAAAGTTATCCCCCAGGAGCTCAAATCTAACATAACTTAGTGACTCAAGGTAGCTTGCTGTTTCTAAGCTGCACCTTGTGGTAGAGTATGCAAAAGCATATTTGTAGAGGCACTTTTATTTGGAAAAGGTGACAAAATTTATTAGATACTGCAGCTGCAAACTATCATAACCAGCAGCCTGAAATTGAAAAAAACCAAGCTCCAATTGTAGGCTGAGTTTTCAGATGGTCTGGAGATATTGTAATGATGCCGAATGAATCCCTGGGACAGATACACGAGAGGTCAGTGGCCAAATATTATCTGTTTCTCTTGTTAGCAAGAGCTAAATCAAACTAGTAAACTCAGTATGAGAAAATTGAAATTTAGTAGTGGATTACTCTATCCACAAGTGAAAGATTGTGATGACCTTAAAATCAGTCATTTCTTTTGGTTAACCCAAGATTAGTTGCACAACAAGCATACTGAGTCACAAATATTCTTCCCTCATACTCATAACTTGAACTAAATGTAATTCACTCTGGGGTCAGGTGGTCCAGTTGCTTTACAGGCAGCCAGGTTCTGTCCCAGGAAAATTATATTTTAAAAAAAGAATGAAAACAAGTTAGAGCTTAAATTCACCTTTTTATTCTGTTTTCTATACTTGTCATTTCTGCTGCATTTACTGTTTAAAGCATAAGCTGAGTGAAAAACACAACTTTTTTCAAGCAGCAAAGCAGCAATATTTTGTTTCATAGTGTTTATGTTCTGATTTATGCTGATGCCATAGCGTTACACTCAGTTGCATATCCAATTCCATTCTTAATGTTGCTTCTACAATTTACAACGTTGGCATCTGAAGAGGTAAATGTTAGACTCTTGCTTATCTATCCTGTGGTAGATTCTGCTCCTGGTAAAGCTTCTGGGGTCTTGTGTGTGAAAATATTTTAGGGGATTTTCATCAAAGTCCATGAATGAAGTGCTGTGAGCTCACCAGATAAGTGTTGATGGAAAACTAAATAGCTGTAAGAAAGAAAACATTGTATTTGGAAAAGCAGAATCATTCATTAGATCAGTGTCCTCATTAGTAATTTGTTCTGTTGTTTAAACAAGTCAGTAACTTGAGAGGCTGAAACATGAACATCAAAACCATGAACACCTATACTGGAATTCATGTCTACTACAATTTATCCCTTAAGAAATCAGGAGCTCAGTCTAAGTTCTATGTCTGCGATCTCATTATGCTCAATAAAAAGAGATAGGCACTTCCACAGACTGACCCATCTCACATGCATCAGGCACAATAGGGAAGGATTCATTCTGCAGTTTAAATAACTGCAATTTAGGTTTCCATATGTAGGGTGATGACAAATGGACTAAGAGTCTAAATTCTCATTATAAACAATGGGCATCATGTTAATGCAGTTAATGAAATAGAAGGAGCTATTCTACTGACCAGGAAATAGGAGTATTATTCAATTCCCTAAACACAGACATCTAGTGCCATTCAGGTGCCCTAGGGAGACATGTGGGCTGGCAAATATGAAAAAATCAGAGGAGATCTACACCCTTCAGAAGACTGTGTGGGATGCCCTATAATGCCTAGAACCATGGTTGGGGAACTAAATGTGCCACAGATCTCTCTAGAGTGAAATCAGAGTTTTGTAACCCAATGTACATGAAGACATCTCCATTTAGGCATTTTCCCCTGGAGCTGATTCTTATCCTGGTTTACGATTGCATGAATTGTGCTCTGAAGGTGTTTCATTCCTTGCATCAGCTAAGACATAGATGACTATCTTAGATTATAGGCCTAATTTTTAGATGGTTGAAATTAGGTGACATAAATTTCTCCTTCCCTTTAGGGCTTAAGGGAAAAACTTTACTTTCAATGTTGGAAATACTGTAGTGCTATTACATTTTATGAGCCAGGCACTAAGCAAGGAAATGTGATGTACCCGTAATAGCAGTTTATACTTGCATGTTTTAAAGCCTGAGAAGCCTGGCTCTACTCTCACAACTTTTTGTGTGACCAGTGCAAAAACAGGCAGATGAATGAAATAATATTACACGATTTTTATGCTCTTGGATGAAGAAAGATAACACTTCAGTATGTCTTGAAACAAAGTGGTTTCATGAAACCATATTTCAAAAGTGACGTGGGTAAGAATTGTGACACTCATTCATAATACACAAAGCAGTAAAGTTTAGAGCTGATCCTCCTGAAATTTCCACTCCAACCCCAGTGGTGTACTGAAGGCTTTCTCTGAATTCATGCTGAAGGCTCAGATCCTTTCTAGATCTGCTGGTTGCTTCAAGACAGCTATGCCCTGCAGTAGCTTTGATTTGGTGATTATGTCCCTAATTCAAAATTCACTGATGTCAGTAAGAATCTTTCCATCCAATATGTAGGACTATGGAATAAGTACAGGGTGCTCAGTTCCACTGTACATGCTGTTTTGGTGCTATTTGCATGTGGTTTGATGGCTTTTTTTCCAAGTTAAAATCTTCCAAGAATTGCATTAGTAAGTGAAAATGATGGTGGCAGGGACCCTCAAGGTTCTTCAGACACTTTCATTTTGGGTTGGAATAACCATTTGCATCTCATAACAGAAAGCATCAAGCTCCATTTGACTTGGGAAGCAACGGAGTTGTGTGTGATTGGGCCATAGAGATTTGCATTAAATTTCTTATGGTGCCTAGTCTGGCTTGCTACCCAACTGCAGCCCCCTGTAAATGTGCTTGTTTGTTCTTTTTATTGCAGCCATCTCCTGCAGACACATAAATGGCTGTTATCGAACACCCCATTGTATTCTTGCCGGCCAGATGGCTAAAGGGGCATTACTGTTCTCTAACCATAAACTGTATGCTTTGCTGCAGGCATTAACAAGGCAATATATTTTTTAGGAACCATTAAATACTTGAGATTTAGGTAGTAGCAGGTATTGCAGTTGCAGGCTTAAAGATGCTTTTAAAGTCCTTCGCTTTGTCCTTAAAAACTCTGATCAAATGAGGTTGCCTCAGGAGACAAATTAAAATAAAAATAACCCTTGAAACGCAAAGTTTGGTGCTCCTGAGATCTGTTTCTGTTAGGAGTGGAATCTTGCAAGTTGTGAAATGCTGTTTAACTTTCCTTATGAGACGCAGATCCAGATTTCCATGGGCACAGTAATGATCGCTTTGTTTTTAAATTGTTAGTCCACTTCCTTTACAGATGCATCTGTTTGTAACACCTCAGAAAGGAGCACCCTGAACCCAGAAAATCCAATTAATGAAATAAAGGAAAGCAACCTGTGACCCTGTCATATTTCTTGCGAAAGGCCAGGCTGCCAAATCTTTAGTGAACTTTTACTCTATCACATACTCTATTCTGGGTAATAACAGAAGAGGACTCTCTGTTTGTAAAACTAAACTGCTCTGTAGTTAGCCATTTATGGCTGCACTGTAACCTTCCAGCCATTCTCACTCCTACTGTCAGCTCCGAAGTCTTCCCCACTCTCCCTCCTCCAGTATTTGCATTTTTCCTTCCAAGTGGTGGTGTGTTTCTCCAGCTGAGGTTCACTTTTGTGAGCTGTAAGGCCACCACCTGTGAAGTGTACACCCCCCAAAGATCCTACCTGATTGCATGGGAGACCAGTTCTCCAAGTAAAATGCTGCAAAATGTGGAGGTTTCCTAAGCACAGCTCTTTTCTCCTGGGACCCAGTGAGTGAAGAGCCCAACACTGGTTTCTCTGGCCACCCCACGTTCTTCTGATTACCCACTTGTTAGTGTCTGGGCTTCCCACTCACAGCAACCCTCTAAGGAAAATATCATCATCCTGATGGGACCAATGAGACACTGGAGTGATTAAATCATTAGCTCTATGCTACCTAGTATCGTTTTAGTATGCCTGTGAATGAGCCTTGGTTTTGCTTTCAAAATCTGTAAGGGCTGTTCCCAACCCATCAGGTCTCAGTGCTATCAGGAGGCTTCTGTTTTCCTTCTGTCCATGAGGTCAATGCTGCTTCTGCTGCCTGTTTTTAGGTTCCTTGAAGGCAGCTTTGTATCTTCTCCCAAATGTCATGCCCTTAGAAGATGTCTGTAAAAGAGCCATGGAGCTTCCTTGCCGTTCTTTTCTAATCCCTCCTAGTTCATGACTAGATGATGACAGGCTAGTGATGCGTGAATTTGGCCAAGTCATGGATATTACTTCCTCATCTCCATCATTCTGCACCGACCTGCTACATGATTTGTATGTTAAGTTGCTTGGGGAAGGGCTTATGCAGCTTACACAGTTTCTTGGTCTGGGTTTGTACAGCTCATGATACAGTAGGAATAAGGACTGTAATTAGTGATGGGGTTTTGACACACAATAACAATAAAAAAAACTATTAATAATGAATTTCTAATGCTGTGACTCCATCATTACCCCCTAGCTCTGTTATCCTCTACAGAGCATCGGTACCCTTACACTCTCACACTTGGGTGGAGATGATATTCACTATTTTCCAATTGGAGGAGAATAAAGTAAGACTAGGGGTTTGGTCATTGTCCTGTGCCTTGATAGACCCAGACTCAGTTCACTAACAGACTTCTTGAGCATTCCTTGGCCTCTCCACACCTTGCCTTCCTGCACACTCTGTTGGGATACTTGCACTGCCTTGCATTGGACTAATGAGGAGAAAACAGTAAAGATTTTGGGATACATTAATCAGGAAGCCACAGAGAAGCTGCTTGCTCTTATTTTCAGTGCCTGTCACCTCCTTTATGCTGATGAGATGTCAAGTCCATAATCTGCAGTCCTCTAATAACAGCTTTCCTACCCTCCTTGCTCAACTTTCAACAGTTTCTGTCCTATTTCTTTGCTCATATGAAGGTGCTAGCAGCAAGCAACAAAAAACCCCCCGTGCGCTGCTCTTCATGTCCGCCTTAAGATTTTCTTTTTCACCGAGACCTACAGAAAATGTCCAGCAGTCAGACAGCTTACTGGGATAAATTCTTATCATGTTTGTGACTGTATTTTCACACTTCCTGTATTTGGAGTAGGCACTAAGGCAGGTCATTGTTCTTCTATTTCATGTACAGCATACCAAGCAGAGTGAAGTTTTCATATGTACTTTTTGACATAAGAAATCAATCACATTAATTAATATTACATAGAGGTATCAATACCTGCTGTGCCTACCCTGGTGCATCTCACATTTTATGAATGTCAGTTTAAACAGGAAATATTTGCAAAACAAACCTGAAAGCTTCATGGCACTGTAAGCATTGTCACATAATGTATGTTGACCAAATACACAAGGAAATAAGTAAATTTACAAACTGCAAGGCCATTACTGGTTTCTGAGAAGTCTGCCAGAAACTGTTAGTCCATGTTAGCATCAAATAATTTCAAGTCATGAAGAAATGTGAAAAAGTCAAAAGCTGTTAAATGCACTGTTTGCACACATGAACAAGAAGCTAAATCTTTCTAATAAATTACTCAAGAAATAGCTTGCCCAGCCTTTTAACATGATCATAACAATGGGAACAGGAAAATTTGCAGGCAAATTTAATCAATTTCTCTAAGCTATCGTCATTCTATTTCAAGATTATGCAAATCCAAAATTATTTTCTTTTCAAAAACAAATAACTGCTTGGATTTTGATAGCTTCTATTGTCTTTGCTTTTCAGTGTGCCCTTGATGTCACCTTATTTCATTTATACAAATGCTTTCTGTTCATTAGGGCAACTCAATCAAAATTCAGATTTTGGTCCTGGACTTTCTCTGAGCCTGACAAGAGCAAACAGGTCAACTCAGGGCATCAGGGCATTAGAGAAGAGTCATAATTATTGTCTGTAATGCTAAGAGACCATTTTTATCCAGAGGATCTGTTTTCACACTGCCTAATGATTTCTCAGTTCCATTATCTATCTCATCTAGTGTTTGTTGTTACAATGGTGATATTGCTTTTGGCTGATGATATTTTAATGTCATTTTTCTTTCAAAGTGTTACTACTTTTCAGACTTATGCATCACTTTTGTCCAAACCTTAATGAGTCAATATATTCATACCCATATAAATTTCTCTATCTGTCCTTAGAAATGTTTCAGTCTGAAGAGCTGGCGTTGACTGAAGGTGGCTTTTGAGTGTCAGGCACAATAAGGCATCTTTGTGGACTCTGACCCCATGAGCCTTCACCCTAATGTGAATACCTTGTTCATGCACAGATCTCAAGCTCTTTCTTGGAGTCAGTTACTGTGAGCAGTTTGGCTGCACTCCTTGTTTTTTTCTGCTCAACACAAATAGTCACTCTGATGCTTTATCTGCACTGCTGATCTAATTTTGGGCTTCATCTATCAGCCTATGTTATCTTTAGAGAAAAAGTGGTTTTCATAATGCAAAATGCTTTTATTTTGCTGTCTCACTCCATTTGAAGTTTTTCTAGAGCAGAATGAAAGAGAGAACGGAGAAAAAGAGGGCTCAGGAAAATGAGCTAGTTTGGGCACAGATCTCAGCATCCACCTCTAGGTCCTGGTCCTCCTGAGCTAGCTCAGTCATTGCCAACTGTGCAGTGCTGCACAGTATGAGAGAGAGGGATAAGCCTTATTCTCCACTTCTCATCTCTCTCATAGATTTACTTTAGACTTTAGAGAACTCACTTCACTGTTGGCTACAGCGAAACTATATTTCAGCTTAAGGCTTTCACCTGAAGACCCTGTGCTTAGCCAGCAAAGAAAGGAAGGCTGAAGAATAGTCCCTGGCTGTGTCTTCTTTAATAAAGTTGTAGCTTTTGCTACCCACACAATCTTCTATTGAGCATCCAAGTCAGCAGTGTACATAAGGGATAACTCAAACAGCTAAAGGAATTAGTCATCCAATTCAAGCAGTAATAACTGCTCATGCATTCAACAGAAAAAGGGCTCCTGGGTCAAATTTTGCTCAAAGGAGTCACATGTCTCCACTGTTTATATTTCAGCAAAATATCTTATTTGTCAAGCTTCACCCATACCTTTGCACCAAAGTAAGTGTGATGTGAGAGGAAATCAGAAAGCATTTCCAAGCAAGGCTGAAAAACTGATACTCCCTCACTGTCAGTTTCCCCTAGAATCACAGTTTGCTTTTGCAAAGGGAGCAGGTCTAGGAGGACATAATAAACTATTTCAACACAGGAACTGAACTCAGTGGATGCTGCGAACGGACAAGAATATAGCTAATCCTTGAAAATGAGTATTCCCTTTTAAAATAGAGGAAGTTTTTTTCCAATTAAATGAATTGGGCTTGCCTTTTTCTGTGCTATAGTGACAGTGGAGTGCAGACAACAAGCAATAGCAGAAAAGGTGTTCATATTTCATTTTAACCAGTTGTCCCCATAATAATAAGCTCTACTGGAATTTACACCTTTCTTAATTCCCAGATGATTTAGAAATAAATGAAGTTTTTTCTCCTAGAGGCACCAGGGGTCGTGTCACTAATTTTTTGAGACATATATTAAGGACGTGACTGATGTTCCCCAGCTTGAGGTGTCTAGAATGTCTTAGGTGTCTAGGCTGATACTGTGGACAACAGAAATCTTGGCAATGGGGTCAAAGGCATTTTTATCTCAGTTCATCTGGCCAAATGTAGGCTTGTCTTAAACACATTTGACTATAATGAGTAGATCTCCTTAAGTTATAAAAGCTCCACATAGAGGTGCCCTGCTATTTCCCCACTTTGGATTGTCTAGGGCATGGCACTGGATCACATGCTGGTGCAGCTGAAGTTAGGGATTAATTCTGAAATTGAGACAACCTAATTAAGCCTCTGCTTAGCCTCTGTGCGCTAAGCATCTCAGCTCCCATAAGAGTCAGTGAAGATAAGGCTTGCTTGAACTGCCTAAACAGAAGCATTCAGCACAGGTTGAGATGCTTTAACATATCCTGCCTGTACTGCAGCTGCTGCTCCAGACCAGCACTGACCTCTTTTAGGCCCTGCATTGTACCCACCAGCTGTATGCAGATGTCTTAAACTGAGCTCCCAGTAAATACGAGAGGTATGAGGGTGAAACTCAGTTCAAAGTAGACACTGAGGGGCTGAATAACCCTTTGTACTTTCTTAGGAGGGACTCAGTTGCCAACACAGAGAAATCTAGTTTAAATTTAGGAGCTGTGAGATAATCTGTCTATTTTTCAGGCAGCTGAAACCCATCTCACTGACCCTGTTGGCAAGATCTCAAGATTCTTCAAGAAGGAAAACTTAAAGGCTCTGGACCACGCTATTCCCATGCACTGCAAGATGAACTGCCAGGGAAGACGACCTGCCTGGATGAACAGGGAACTTTTTCTAGGACTCAGGGAAAAAAGGAGAG
>VYZV01007773.1:0-28912 GCA_013401275.1 Pandion haliaetus | reverse complement strand
ATAATGAGTAACTAAGAGCAAGTTTTAGACACCCATTATTTCCAAGAAGACTCAAGTCTCATAATTTTTGTTTAATCCAAAATGTATCATCTGGTGAGTATAAAGACTAGTTATGATGAATTAGTACCATGTCTCATACTCCAGTCACTGAAAAGCCAGCAGATTAAAAAAACCCAAAACAACTTGCAATCTTTATTGAGCTAGAATACCCTCATGTTGATGATTTAGAAATAAAAGCTTCATTAACAGTAACAAAAATTTACTGACTCTGCAATAACAGTCTTAGCATTTTCAGGAGCTGGTTCACTTGCAGGAGAGATCAATTTATTAAATCAAGATCTAAGCTTTTTTGGAATAAGAAAGGAAGTCAACTATCCAGCCTGCTCTAAAACATCCCCAGTGATCAAGGGTCTATATTTTTGCCATTAAGTTGATGCTTAGCTTTTTTTTTTTTTCTTTCTGGACACTTTCATATTACCAGGCACTGAAATAGCTATTTTCAAAATCTCATGGGAACAAAACACTGACAGGTTTGACTCACCCAAGAAGAGATAATGGTGTGTAATAGTTTTAAAACTGATGTGTGTAGAATAGATTAAAGAAGAATTCATATGTTTAAACTGTAACTTGAATCCTTTGGTCCTGGAATCTAATGTGAAAGATTTAGAGAGGAGTTAGTGTTTCCTATTGAAAATGCCATTTTGTTGAAAAGACTGAGTTAAGTCTATAATCTCTGACAGGAAGATATTCTGTTTAGAATATCCCAGTGCTAAGGCAATCACTTGCAGTGTTCTGACCTCACTACAACCTTACTGTATAGAACAAAATGACTAGATTAAAAAGCCCTGCTTTGAAAGACATCTCATAAACTGTGTGTTTAAGGTCTGACACTAGACATGTTGGATCTATTGCATATCTTCAGGTGGTGTGCAAAAGCCCAGCAAACCTAGAGCTAGGCATTCTGTATGTTTAAAACAGCTGTATATTACATACACATATAGCATAAATTCTCTGATGATATGCCTAACCAAGTGTATGCTTGGACCCTCCACTGCTTTCAAGAAAGCCCTAGGACAATTTCTAAGCCAATACTTTGTTCTGACAGAGGAAGAACACTTCAAACAGTGTCTAACTTTTAGATTTCTCTTTATCTAGGTTCAAGAGTCCCAATTAGATATGTTCCAGATGTCTCTTTTCATGGTCTGGCAAAACTGTGACTAAAATATACCCATATGCATTCAGTCAAAGCAAAGGCATCCAAGAATGCCAATTTCCTGCGCAGGGAATCTCACTTCCACTCCATATGCACAGGTATAATGAAGAAAAATAGATCAGGATCACCGTCATCATACAGCAAGAAGGAAACAGATTGAAAACCACCAGCCATTTGGGCAGTCATATTAAGAATTTACTATTTTGATTTGAACCACCCTAACTTTATATCTGTTCTTTGGCACTGTAATATTCTTTCAGTCTCTCTCATTTTGTTTCCTCTGCTTCAGTACTACTTTCTGTATTCCAGAGGCACTTCCTCCTATACACATTTACTGGTTGTACAGGTTTGCGTGGCAAGGTTTTGGTAGTGGGGGTGCCACAGGGGTGGTTTCTGCGAGAAGCTGCTAGAAGCTTCCCCCATGTCCAACAGAGCCAATGCCAGCCATCTCCAAGACGGATCCACTGCTGGCCAAGGCTGAGCCCATCAGCAATGGTGGTAGTGCCTCTGGGGTAACAGATTTAAGAAAGGGAAAAAGTTGCTGTGCGACTGCAGCCAGGGAGAGGAGTGAGAATATGAGAGAAACAGCCCTGCAGACACCCAGGTCAGTGAAGAAGGAGGGGGAGGAGGTGCTCCAGGTGCCGGAGCAGAGATTCTCCTGCAGCCCGTGGGGAAGACCATGGTGAGGCAAGCTGTCCTCCTGCAGCCCATGGAGGTCCACAGTGGAGTAGATATCCACCTGCAGTCTGTGGAGTGCCCCACGCCAGAGCAGGGGGATGCCTGAAGGAGGCTGTGGCCTCGTGCTGGAGCAGGCTCCTGGCAGGACCTGTGGATCTGTGGAGAGAGGAGCCCACATCGGAGCAGGTTTTCTGGCAGGGGAAGAGTGTGAGCGAGTCCTGCCCCTGAGGAGGAAGGAGCGGCAGAGACAACATGTGGTGAACTGGCGGCAACCCCCATTCCCTGTCCCCCCATGCCACTGGGGAGGGTAGGTAGAGAATTGGGGAGTAAAGTTAAGCCTGGGAAGAAGGGAGGGCTGGGGAGAAGGTGTTTATAAGATTTACATTTATTTCTCATGACCCTACTCTGATTTGATTGGTGATAAATTAAACTAATTTCCCTAAGTTAAGTCTGTTTTTCCCATGACAGTAATTGGTGAATGATCTCTCCCTGTCTTTAACTTGACCCGCGAGCCTTTCGTTGCATTTTTTCTCCCCTGTCCAGCTGAGGAGGGGAGTGATAGAGCAGCTTTGGTGGGTACCTGGTGTCCAGCCAAGGTCAACCCACCACACTGGTGGTAAGTCACGGCTTACTCAGGGTGACTATGAAAAATACCTAATACTCTTCTAAGAATAACCCTCCAATAAAGCTAAAGTGTGTCCAGAATGCTGGAAAGATTAAAAAATATATTTTCTCAACAAAGCCAGACAAGATATAACGACTTGTTCACATCTTTCTGTATTGAATTATAGGATTATCTGCAAGAAGTTTCACAGAACATTAGCTAATTTATTTGTAGTATTTGAGAAAACATTCAGTGCTCCTCAAGTAAATAATTTTCCCTTGAAATAACACTTTATAGGCCACACAATACATTTTTAAGAGAGGATAAAATGCAAAATATTTTAAAAGAAAACCAGCATCCCACAATATTAAAATTAGAGACTATAGAATTCTCTTACTTGTTTTTATTTGACTGACTATATTTTCTAGGATACTAATACAGGGTTAATTTCTCAATATACTTATTTTCTGGGTTTGCCTTTTAAACAGTGCAGAATCTAATTTTTTTCAGGGTATTTGTCTTCACTCCTGTAGAATTCTGTGTATTCTGGGTATGCCAGCTGAGTCATTTAAGCAGTGAAACCAGTCCTGTAGTGAGCACCATACTGATAGATCTGGGTGCTTTGAAGCTTGTAATATCAGAACCTTAATCCCTCAGTCCTGCAATCTGATATTTGTGTTTGGACCCTTACAGCTGTGCAGAGCCTAATAGGCTTCTTCTAGTCACCAGATCTAGCTCCTTGGATTTTGTTATATAGACCAATCTGAGGAGAAGTAGGACTACCTGCAGAACAAGATGACAAGACAACCAATGTTATTGTTTAATATGTTTCAAAGTATCACTTGCCTCTGTCTACCAATTTGAGAATAACAGGCATCAAGGGTTTGACCGACATCTGCAAAATGTTAAAAGGATATAAAATAAACAAATTGGAAGCAGAAGAAAATCTTCTTTCCCTAATACCCTTCACTTACAGTTATACATTTTTTTACAATAATACTGGTTACAATGTCAGTACTGTTTAGTGGGCACTAAATGTCAGATAGAAATACATTTTTAACTTTACAATATTGCTGCAGTAGAACATAAAATTTTTTTACAGCTTTTGAGGGCAATATATATATTTTTCCACAGGAAATGCTGTATATACATGATTTGTTTCAACAAAACAAAAGGTGGGTTTATTAGTTTTCCAATAACTGTTGAATAGACACATTTAATAGATCCAGAAATAGATGGGATAAATGTTTACCTTATAAATGATCTTATTGTAAATCTGTGACCTGTATATAAACTAAAGTACCTTATACTAGTCCTTTAAGTCTCAAATATTAAATTGTAATCTGTTTACAGTTGATTTAGAAAGAGGAAGAAATAGGTGCAAAGCAAGAGAAGAGTAAATATTGATTAGACATCGGAGGAGCCACTGAAAGACAAAGTTCTTCCAGCAAGTCCTAACTCATGAAAACATACCTGGCTTCATTTATTTAGTATATGCAGATCTACTGTATTGCTTGGGTGTGTGTCTTTGCATTCACTTGGCTGAGGCCTGGAGCTGAGGGGGCATCTGGTATCACCTGTTTATATGTACGTGGGTGAGAGAGAACTAAACCTGTCTGTTAGAGAGGGAGCATCTGGCATCATCTGCAAAGAGGCGAGCTCAAGCTGTTGAAACCATCTGTGAAGAGGAGAGAGATACAGAGAGAGAGAAATACAAGCTTCAGAGATCAGCATAAAGTACCAAAACTGAAAAGCTACATTCTTAAATAGCAAACCTGCTCCAAATAAGTTCTTAACTATAGACACTTTTGGAACGCTGATAGAAAGAATCAGTGAAGTTTCCGTGGTGACAGAGCTGTCTGTCTCTGCTGCCTGGGCAAGGCATATCAGACATCAGGAGCCTCCATGCACCCTGTGTATGGTGCACATCATAAGTCCACAGAGGTCCATGGGCTGTAACAGGAAAAAGCCTTTTGACTTTGATTTTTGAGGTAAAAGGCAGACACGCCAATCCTCTAAAACATCCATTCTTAAGTCCCACTCAGCCTCCTGACCCCCATTACTGAAACCGGTGCTGTAGAGATGTTTATGTATCCCTTTGAGGAAGGCAATTTTGCCTCCTCTTTTTTAACCATATTTAAACTTTTCTCCTTTAAACTGACCTAAAATATTTCTAGGTGGATTTGTACAAATCATTGTGTTGTTCATTGCCTCAAACATAGCTAACACAAACCCTCCTTATTGGAGCTCTCATTTTATGCAACTTCTTATCACTTTTAAAACCCTTCAAGGTTAATGCCCGCATCATCTGCAGTTGTACACAGACATTGAGGATGCAGATTCCCACTGCCGTGCTGGTTGGAATCCTAGCTTTTGATCGCCTGTTTGTTGCGTTTTTCACACAAGCAACATAATTTTCTCACGTTCCCATTTCTGTGTGGAAACAACTCTAAAAAATCCTCACTTCAACTTTAAATCCTTCCTTCAAGCTTGTCTTTGTGGCAATGATAGAAACCACTTGTAAGTGATTAGCCAGCTGGTGTGACCACTGCTTATTGCACTGGCTACAGCTGTCTTACTGCTATTTTTGTGTTTCCTCTCCATCTGTCTTATCCACCTGCTGTCTCTCATTTCAAACTTAAACTCCCTGGGCAAAAACTCTCAATTTGTTATGCTTGTACAGTGCCTAGCACAGTGTGTCCTTAGCTACATGTTCTCATTCAATACAAACTAATATGCGCTAAGCTGACTGAGAAAGAGGGATAGAGTAGATTCTGCATCCCAGGGCAGATTTACATCATCTGTTCACTGATACAGAAGCCTGAGCAAATTTAAACACCACTGGTCATCTCAGCAAATGACCTGGGAAATAGGATGAAATAGCACATTTTGAGTTCTAGGCAGTCATGACTGGACCATAGCAAAGGCTGAACAGGGGTGCCTTTACACAGCAGTGGACAAGGTAAACTAGGGAATATACCTGTTGGAGGAAGGACAAAATCTATACTTCAGGTACTATACCACACATACATGTATTTGTACACGATACAGAAGTGTATACACAATGTTTATACTGTAACGCCATTTACTTTTCACCTAGCCACAGAACAGGCTAAATAATAGCCACAGAATCTCAAAGAACAGAAAGTGGAAATTGTGGAGTTGTGTTTTAGCTTTGCCACTCCAAACTTTTCTTCTGATATTCTGTGCCAGTGNTTATTATTATTATTATTATTATTATTATTATTATTATTATTATTAAAAAGATATCTCTCTTTCCAAGAAGGCTTTCCTAAATATTCCCAGGTCTAATTCAAATGTTATACAACACCATATCTCTATCACAGTTCAAATATAGTTCAATAATTTCAAGTTACTGTAGAATCATGCTGGTAAATCTGTACAGATGGTTGAGAAGTCACTTCTGTGATAAACTTCTGTGTTTAAACATGTGGCATTGTGGACAAATTAACTCTATGAGATCAAACTTCTTACAATCATTTCCTAAAGGCAAATTTACATGCTCAAATTTAGAAAAATTCCATTTACTTGTTCATAAATTTGCAGCTATGTAAGAATGGAGACACCATGCTTTAAAGTACTGTTCAAGTGCTTGATACTTGTTTTGGATATCCACAGCTTGCACATAGAAGGAGTAGGCTGGAATAAAATTGGGCTACGAATTTAAGGTACACAAACTAGTCTGCAGCTATCTGTACAGATTGTCTTGTCCTGTTCTATAGATGTCTGCCAACAGCTTAGGTTTATTTATTTTATATTGAAAATTCCTCAGATCCTGTCCTTGGTAGTTCGCTTCTTTGATAAACTTCAGGTCTGTGTAATACAACGACAGATCTAGCAGAGATATTACGAATGAGTGGAAACTCATGAACATCTTTATTAAGATTTAGAATGGCATTAATATTGCCTGTGCTTTTATTACTGATTTCTGTGTTATCTTTTCTGAACTGACACTTTATTTACATGGTGCTAGAAAAAAAAGTAAAGTAAGAATCCAGTCCCTAAGTTTGCGTAAGTATCAGTAAAAACAAATTAGATAAGAGGATATACAAAAAGGGTGGAACAACTGAAAAAACAACCAAAAAACCTCCCCTGCTCCAAAAAAACACCCAGCACAAAAGCTTCAGACGTTCTTAAATTTTGGCTGTGAACATTTTGAGCCTCTGTGCCCAAGAGCACTTCCCAAATAGGAACATATCTTAGCAGTGTCCGTATTCCCTTCATTCCTTTCCTCCTCCTCCTCTCTCAATGCCTCCCCCCACCTTGGCTTCTATGCAAAGAAATCACAGATACCACAGGCTTAAGCGAAACAGTGAGGTGGTCCAAAAGATCCTCTGATCTGGGTGATTAGGAAACTGCAACCCTTAGGCACTCTGCAGTTTGCCCCAGCAGGTAATCATAAATTGGTACACCACGGATTAAGTCTTTTAGACTTAAATGGAGAAAGGAAAAACAAGAACCACAGGCAGGAAACTGATTTGCAAATTCACAAGAGAACTGAGAAATATTTTCAGGCAGCTTTCTTTTTATTTTTTACACACTGAGGGATTTGCTATTAGAATAAACTGCTAAGTGAAGTAATAAAATATCTTAGTTGACCCTAGCTGCTTTTTCCATGCATATATTTTGGTCAGCTGGAAGGCATTGTGATAAATGCAATATTATTTTGACTAAATTACTTAGTATAGTATGATACAAAATTAATTATATTTTCTGGCATTAGAATTGTGTTAGAAGTGTGGCTAGCAGGTCGAGGGAGGACTTGTGAGACCCTAACCCGGAGTACTGCATTCAGCTCTGGGGACCCCAGCTTAAGAAAGACATGGACCTACTGGAGTGGATCCAGGGGAGGGCCATGAAGATGATCAGAGGGCTGGAACACCTTCCCGATGAGGATAGCCTGAGAGAGTTAAGGCTGTTCAACCTGGAGAAGAGAAGGCTCCGGAGAGACCTTATAGCAGCCTTCTAGTACCTAAAGGGGGCCTACAGGAAAGGTGGGGAGGGACTCTTTATCAGAGAGTGTGGTGGTGATAAAATGAGGAGCAATGGTTTTAAACTGAAAGAAAGTAGATTTAGATTAGATGTGAGGAAGAAGTTCTTCACTATGAGGGTGGTGAGGCACTGGAACAGGTCGCCCAGAGAAGTTGTGGATGCCGCATCCTTGGAAGTGTTCAAGGCAAGGTTGGATGGGGTTTTGAGCAACCTCATTTATTGGAAGGCATCCCTGCCCATGGCAAGGGTTTGGAACTAAGTGATCCTTAAGGTCCCTTCCAACCGATACCATTCTATGATTCTATTTAGAGATTTGAGTATTAAAGCTTTAGTTCATTCGCTGCCAAAAGAAAGTTTTTGGGTTTGGGCTTTATTCTTCTTTTGTTTGAGATTTTCTAACATTGATTACTTTCCTGGAGAATAATTTTCTGGTCTTGGTTATTTTCCATTTAGAAACTAACAAATCTGAGCATGTAAACCCAAGTGAAGTTTCTCTCTATCTCCTTCCCTTTTGCCCTTTGAGAAAGCATGCATCCCTTTCTGACATTTAAAGATACAGGCACAGAAAATTAATTTCACTGAATTGGAAGGGAATTTGCACCAGCTGTGTAATTATGTAAATTAAATTTGCATAAACTTTCTCAAAAATAAAACAGACTATTTACCCATCAAGATAAGCATGAGGTCTAAACACCGAAAATTTTCAGGTCCACAATATTTCACCTAACAGCATTTGCAAGTAAGGGTACCAATGTTTATCTCCAGTATTCAAGTTCAAAGCTAGCAAATTACAATTGCTAACTTGTATGAAAACTGTATTTATTCAGGCAGTGGTCAAAACTCTGTTATAACAACCACTGTCACCCAGAATGTGAAAACATACTTTCAGGTGACAGGCAATTACAATTACTTTAATTTCTGCAATTGCTCATATTTCTACTTTTACAGTAGCACAGTCTCCTTTTTTGAATGTCCTTAATAAGAAAGATTATTAAAAAGCCTGTAATGTTACTGATTAATCTACACTTCTTCATTACTTTCCACCACTGTTTGTTTTCTCTATGTTCTGCATCAACACAATTAATTTCTCTCTCTCTTTTTTTTTTTTTTTTTTTTTTTAACAGTTACCAAGCCCCACTAATTTAGCAATGTTTCGGAGTGCTCTTTGTTTCTGATTTGGGGCTATTTCAAAGCCATTAATTTGCTAAATAAATGTAGGTGGAAAGCATTAATTGTAGTGGTATTTTTTTTCAGTCTTGTCATCCACCATTATGATAGTAAAGCTATTGTGCAGTACATTAATCAGATATAGGCTAAATTGATCCAGGAGACTTTAGTGCTCAAGAATCTAATGTTTGAAAGAAGTAGTCTGGCACTGGACTTCCCATTAACTAACTGGTTCTATATGTGAATACAGTCATTGCCTTCAGTAAACAGTACAGATTCGAAGGGGTTAGCAAAATTCAGAAAGATCCTTCTAGTCTTCCTTTAGTAACAAAACCAGCAGCCAGAGCACAGCACTATATAAACTTTCCTTCCTATACATGGTTGCTCTGATATCATCTTCATCCAGGATCTCTCACTAAATACTATTGCAGAAGTCTATTGCACAGTTTTGAGATGGAGATTAATAAACAGCTGAGCCTGTGTTTCAGCATGCAGTTCATTATTTGAATTGGTCATAGACCAATACAAAAATATCATAATGATCAAAAAGGCTGCATAATCCTCTCCAAGGACCTTTCAGCTGTGATACGAAGAATGATGGATAAAACAGTCCATTGTCTGGTTTCATTGCTAATTTTCTTTCCAGGTACATAGTGTTTAAAGAAATAATGCATGTTTCAGTATTTTTTTACTTTGGACTAATGACCTGGAAGTCTAACATCTTTTTCAGATATACAGAAATGAGAAATAAGTGAATCCTTTTTCTTTCTTTTTTTCTTTTTTTTTTTTTTATATTTATAGTCTCATTTTTCTATCAGCTCTAACTCCAGTTACATTTTTTTTTCTTTTTCATTGGAGTAGCTCCTGTGAATCTTGGTGACCTCTTTCTTGTTGGTGTACTGTCCCCTCCACCAGAACAAAAAGATTGAAAAAAGCCCAAGAAAACAATGCTGAAGAACACTAAGGCTATTAACTGAAGAACTGCAGAGATAGGAAATGCTATTCCTTCTGATACTGGGCAACTTCATACTCCATTTATATAACCTTACCTCATTGTGATCACTGCCTTTTTTACTTGCTTATCTGCATATAATATACTTTGGTGTCTATCACAGAGGTTTTTTTTTTCTTTTTTAGAACACTCTATCTTCTCATTCTTATTTATTTATTTAAGCTAAATATTAAGCTACTATTTCCCTGTTCCATTGTCCTGATTAGGTGGAAACCCTAACAATGTGAAATCAGTGGGATGACGTCTTCTCATCTTAGATGAAGACATCTAATGTGACAAATAAATTTCTCACTAAAGAAGGAAGTCCACTAAAACATGAATCCATCACCTACTTCTCTGCATGATTACAAGAAGGAGGTCTGGACTTGTTTTCTATTGTTTTTCTAGTTTAAATTGATCAGTGCTTTTCTACTGTCTAACCTATTCCTATCTGTTATACAAAACTTCTGTTGGCTAAACCAGCAGAAAGACCCGAAAGATTCTGATGAGAACAATCCTCAGGGTGGTACCCTTGGGGCAGAATGCTTTTCTATTTTTTCTGCTTTGTCATCTTTTTATTAGAAAGCATTATATCTCAGGTTTTTTTTTTCTTTAGTGCCTCACAATACTTTGCGTTCATGCTTTGTGTTTATTTATTTTACAAGGAAACAAACATTAAATTGAAGAAAAAGGAAAGAAGAAAAAGGGGAAAAGGGAAAAACAGGGAAAAAGAAAAAATAAATGAAAAAAAAGGAAAAAGAAAATCATATTGCTTTCAATTAGTAAATTCATAGATGTGCCCTCACTCTGCAAGCTATCTCTCAGTTGACCTAGCTATTAAAGGGCTTTGATCATGAAAGTTAGGGAGACAGATCGGCTAGCCACATCATTTTCTTCTCTTAGGTTAGCTACACAGAGATAGGTTTAATTATCTGAGTTTTGGGGAGAGGATTACAGGTTCTGGGGAGAGAAGTGAACCTCAAGAGTTTGGCCACAAAATGAAAAAATTCAATGGCTTCTATGGAACAGTCATATCCAAAGATACATTTTTGCAAGGTACTACCTTCTACCTCAAATGTTACTCAAGGAAAGCTATTTGTTTGGTTTGTATTCAGCAATACATAGATAATGAGAGGCAAAATACTCAGAAGATACAGCACATAAGTGAAGAGTTTTACTTGACTTTGAACAGTATTTGAGGTTCTTAGTTGTTAATGAGAATTTTATATCCACTCGCTCACTAAAACTGTTATTTCTGAGGTTTCTGGTACTCTATATTATTAGTGTAGCAAGGCCAACAAATAATTACTGCTGTTCATTCATCTATACACTCTCTGATTTTTGTTTGCCTCAAACACCATCATATCTATGAAATAATAATTTAGTAATGGCTAGGACCAAGATCCATTTTCAGGTTTTTTTCATCTCTTTAGTCATATTTCTTTTCTCTGAGAAGAAAGGAGAACCATCTTAGAGAAAATAAGATACTTGAGGTTTAAAAGCACCTTTGACCTATTTAAATACAATATGAACAGTTGCATCAGTACTTATTTAAGGAGGAGGAAAAAAATATTAAGATCTGGATGGAATCAGATATCTTGTGGGACTATAAATTGTTTGCTGCTTGCTTTTAAAAACAGAATCCCTGGTAAGGTTGTGTGCTGTTTAAGAGAAGATGTATTTTATAAACAGAACATATCTTTTGGAGTGCTGTAGCACACAGTGCATATACAGAGGGACCTTCTGCCTGAATGTGAGTTTGTTCCAGCCCTCTGATGTAAAGTAAAATTAAAATTACTGTCAGAAAGAGGCCCAGATGCAGAAGCAAAGACAGCCCGGAGCTATTATTTTTCCACACACTGTTCCTGGCTTTGAGAAGGTTTCAGTGCACAATATCACTGAATGAGAAATGCTGCATTTCCTATTCAAACCAATCTTTGCAGATCAGAGTGGCTATCATTTTCCAGTGCATAACCTTATCTTGACACACCAGCTAGTAACCCTGCTACTGTAGGATACTGTGTACTTCGATAAACACAAGTTGGTCTCACCATCCTTTGATTTTAGTGAACTCTCTCCAGCATAGAGATCTGTGTTACAATCAGTAATGAGATTGGTCAGTGTCATTCATGGCTTTAGCAAAAGCAGGATAAACTCTGAAGTGTTTAAGAGCAGGGTAGCTCAAATACAGAAGAGTAATGGAGTGTTCAAAGAGAGAAGATACAGGAATCCACCAAAAAGGCCTTCTTTATTCCCCCTCAGAGATAGATTCTAAGTCATGGGCAATGTCCTTATAAGCAGAAAAATATACTTGAAATTATTGGTAGATAGACCTTTTCTGACTAGATACAGTAGCAGACAAATCTCAGTTCCTTAAATTAAGAAGTTGAAATCTTTGCTTAATGTTTAATGTAGTAATATCTGCCTGATAAAAAAGTGCAATACAGTCTTTGCTCTACTAGGAAGATAAGTTCATGCTTCCTCAGCTACCTGATATGTTCTGGATATTGATGCCCGGTTTCAAGTTTTCATGGAAAGAAACAGGATAAGGATCAAAACTGAAATTATGTAAAGAAAACATTCTTGTAGCTTTTATCAGAACAAATGCATATTTCTGAATAAATTTAATCATTAAGCTCCTCACATCTCAGGTTTCGTGAGGTCAGCTTAGGTAAATTAGAGAGACTCTGAAAAAAATTGAATTAATTGAAAAGTTCCTAAGACTGTTGTTCTTAATTAAGAGTAATTTGGGAAACCTAGGTCTACAAATCTGTTGAGAGGAAGATACAGTAAATGAAGAATGACAGGGTACTATAGACCCTTGGAGGTTGATATCTATCTATCTATATATATGATAGAATAATAGCTCTTGTGACAAGTCACCTATAGAAGAACTGAAGTGAAGTATCAGTGATATAAAGAAAGGAGTTCTCTGATAGAAGAAAAATGAAAGCCAGTGCAACATAAAAGCATGAAAAAGAAGAAAGACTTGCCTAAATCAGCATCCTGGATCCCTTTTCCCATATCGCCTCTTCACTGATAGTAACCTTTTTTATAAGTACATTATCACATCTGATTCCAAGCACAGAGGGTGAAAGGGATGAGAAATGCTTCATTTGGCAGTTATTATGCCTCACCAAAAAGGTACAACTTCAAGATAGAGAAGGCTGAGTTTCCGTTTCGTAGGGAACAAAGAGGTGGCAGAGCGATAGTAAAGCAGAAAACTTCATCTCTGTGAAATCCCCAGACTATGTCATGACCAGATGAAATGTTAGATACTACAAATTTCTCTGGGCTGGAAACGAGAGGATTTTAGTCAAATGATTCACAGAAAGTATTTCTTATCATTGTACCCCTAGATCTTTGGTCTCCTCTTGCTGCATATTGGTACCAAGGGAGAATAAATACAGAGAATTCACAGGTCATCTGTGGTCACCAACTAAACTAATCCAACATGACTTCTGAGGTAACCCTAGCGTTGCTCATTTTCAACGTTTATGTGCATAACCATAGTTAAAAGAGAGAAAATGAAAAAAAAATTGAGCCGAAGAAAAATTTTTTACCTTCTATTGTGATCCTCAGTGGTCTCCACAGGTCAGAAATATTATTGTGTTTCTAACTGGGAGGGGGAGCGTTACTTCTGGAAACATTCCATTTTATTGCCATGAACCACTTCCTAAATGTATTTTTCTGACATGAGTGTAACAGCTGAAAAATAACTCTGCCAAAAAAAAAAAAAAAAGGAAAAAATAAAAAGTGGAGGAATCGTTAATTTAAAGGCTTAATTTTATTATTTCCTTGTAGCAAATCAAATGTGAAAATTTTATATAGACTATTCCTTAAGAAGAGAAGTTTAAATAACACTTGTTTGTTTGTTTCCCATTTCAACAGGAATCCGGTGATTATTAGACATCAGGAATAAATTTTAGCTGCTAAAGTAAGTGCTCTGTCATGACAGCTTTATACCATGCTGTCTTATGTTGAAATTAATAGAATCATAGAATAGTTTGAGTTGTAAGAGACCTGAAAGATCATCTAGTTCCAACCGCCCTGCCATGGGTAGGGATATCTTGCACTAGACCAGGTTTCTCAAAGCCCCATCCAGCCTGGCCTTGAATGCTTCCAGGGATGGGGCATCCACAGCTTCTCTGGGCAACCTGTTCCAACATCTCACCACTCTCACAGTAAAGAATTTCTTCTTCTGACCCAATCCAATGTCGCGGAAGGTTTCGATATGATCTGAAGAGCAAGATTAAGACACAAATGAGGTCAAATGCCGTATACCCAAAACAGCTTTTATTATCAAAAGTATCAAAAGTAGAAAATAGTAGTGATAGGATAGAATGGAAGAAAAAGGCAGAAATCAAGTAAGCAGTCAGGATAGAGTTGCAAGGATAGTCACCACCATGGATCCAGCAGCATCCCGTTGGTCCTCAGTCTTCAATTCTCTGGTGATGGGCGCACACCATGGCTTATCTCCACAGTTTTTTATAGGGCATAGTCTGATGCATGCACATACATACTGTTCATGCACTGTCCATGTGCTGCAGGTTTTGTCTATCACATGACCTTCATGTGATCAACACGAGAAACCAGTAGTTATCTCAAAGACTCCAGTTTCCATGACAATGGTAGTCACCCCATTCCTGCATGCTTCGCTGGCTCCAGCCCGGTGTCCTCCCCTGGATGCCTCAGTGGCCTTATCGGCCAGAGGATTGTCCTGCTTAAACAAGCCATCCCAGAGACAAATGGCTAGAGATAAACAGTTCATGGTTCAGTCTCTCACAGTCTCTCACAGCAAACAATATTTGAGACAAATATCTCTAGATGCCAATTCAGTCTCTCACATCTTCACGGCTGTATCGCTTGTGCCCACATGAAACAAGAGCAGCGGATAATATTCAGTGCTTTGTAGTGCACTGATGCTTGGTAGCCCGCGTATGAGGCTTGGTAGTCTCTCAGTGACACCCATGATATGAGCCCCCGGTAAGCAGCACACCTCTCTAGAGAGTGTGTCAGGTCGGCAGATCAGTCCCTCCGTACCTTTCAGAAGAAAGTCACCTACTACTGTCACCCATCACCTTTTCTTTGTTTGTCCCTCTCTACAGGGAGTAGATCAGGCTGCTTTACTCAGCTCCAGCACTTCTCCTGATGTGACAGGTCTTTCCTCTTCAGTCTGCACAGCATGAAGCGGTTCTGCAAGGGCACCTCAGGCTTCAAGGGAAGTCCCTTCCTCCTGCAGGTCCCTGCCGTTGAAGCTTCCACCCTTCTGCATTATTGGCCCCCCTCCCCTCTATGTGTGTCAGTGGAGGAGTTTTCAGCTGTTTGGCCATGGGCTGAGGGTCCACTGCAGACTGTGCTTGGAAACAGCTAATTCCTTCTCAGCCTCCCTGATGTTATGCAGCCTTCTAACCGCCTCGTGCAGCTCAGCCACCTGCTGCAGGAGGTCCTCCACCCGGGCACAGCTTTTGCAGGCAGCTCTGCTGCCTGTACCTGTCCCAGGAGAAAGGTCTAGACATTTCCTGCAGTCTGAGGCCTGCACTGCACCCTCTCCCTTCAGCAGCTCCATCTGGGTGGAGGCATCGGCCACTGCTGGGGTAGAAGGTGCAGACCCCCAGCCAGAGCTTCAGCCTTTACTCTCAGGCGAGTGTCCGCCATTCTGCCTTCAGGGATGAGTGCCCTTGGCCTGTGCAAATGGTCACAGAATGGTGCCCGGTTGTTGGGTTATGTGGACTTCAAGCCTCTCCACTTGGCCGGTGGAGTGCCCTCCTTCGAAGAGGTGGCCTCCCTGCGTGCCGTCCCACATGAACTGCCACGTGGGGCCTTGGCAGCCATGCTGCACCCTGTTTGCCTGCTCCAGTCATGGCGCTCCTGGTCGCTGGCACTCCTGTGGGCTGCCCTTGATGTGAGTGGGGGGCAGCTGCCATTACTCCTGGCCCTGCCCACACCTTGTCAGCCACTCTCTCGCTCACTGCTGGCTCCTGGCGGGTCTCCATGCTCTCCTGGGGTTTCCCTGGCTCAGGAATCCCCCGTTGCATGCCTCAATCCCCTGCTCCACTGCGGAATGTGCCTGCACCGGAGCCGATCACCTCGGCTATTGTACATCAATGTCCATTTCTTGGAGTGAAGTCACCGTGTTCTGAAGAAAAAAACCCAAACAACCAGGCAAACAAAAAAAATGCCCACAACAAGCACCAGCTAATCAATCATTATAATAGGTAAATGAGGCTAAAAGTCTTTTGCATCACTTCTTAGACTTTTAACTATCTTCACACTATGATATTAGGGCTTCAACTTTTGCTATAGGGAATGCTTTTTCTTTTTATTTTCCAGCTAAGGTTCGCTTTCTCCAATTTAAATTAGGCAAAAAAAAGACAGAGATAGAAAAGTATAATTGACTTAATTTAGTTTAATTAACTGCGAGAGAATGGAGACAATTAGTTAATGCATCTTAATGAATTGAATTATGAAATGCATTGCTTCCAATGGGAGCAAATGATCCCTGTAATGGGAAAAGTGGGTACGGAACAAAAAAAAAAAAAAAAAAGAGCAGATTGCTTTTTCTCCATACTAGGGTGACCAATCCAAAGCAACTAGATTACAAATACATCACATACTCTCTAGTAGCATTTCATGTCTTGCAGATGAACCCTGCCTGGTGAGTTCTAGGGGAAGTCATCACCCTAAAATAACCCAATGGGGCCAAATTCCTGAGTTCTTAGTAATTGTAAAAGTGTGGGTTTCAGAACCTAACTGAAATACAGAAAGAAATATAAAAAAATAAAATATGAAAACTCATCAAACTACCTTTTAGGGTTACTAAACACTATAAAACCCAAGTCATTTTTTGTATCACAATAATAGAATAAAAGTATACACATTAGCTGCATTAATCCTGATTGTTTATCCATGTTATCTAAAATTCAGATCCTTACCAAAATTAGCAACCATAACATCTGAACTAGTGACCACTTACAAAGTAACATAATTCCAATTATCTACTTTTTCTAAAAAAAAGTCAGTTGAAATGTTTAGGCACTATTAAATACAATAAAAGCTACTTTAAGTAACTGAAAAATTTCTACCTTTTTGAGTGTATAAATAATTTTGTAGGAAACAATCTGCTAAATCTTGGAACTGCCTTATATTTTAAGTTTTGTCCTTTTTCAGAATTGTACTTCACTGTGCAATTGTAGTGAACAGAAGAAAAATATCTGGTTACATTGGTATAAAATTATCCGTTTATTTTCTTCTAATATTTAATGTATTTTAATCATGTAATACATCAGAAAAAACAGATTCCTTTACTAATGCAGTGTCGACTGGATTACTGGAAAATTACAAAGCCTACATCAACTCCATTGTAAATATTAAATCTAATTGTTACTGTTAGTTAATAGCATTCATTTTGCCACAATTATAATTTTTCTCCAGCTTTTTAAGCTACTATTCAAGTGCTCCAGTTGCATATTGCTTGATGGTAGAGGTGCACAAAATGAAAACATGATTAGTAGACTGAAAGAGGCAGTTTCAGCATATACAGTGGTTTATTATCTTGGGATCAGAAAACCGTTGCAGGTCTCTGATATACAGGGTCAAACTAGAATCTTGTAGGAAATTTTAGACACTGTAAAGATAACATTTGTATAGTAAGTTGAGGAAAGGAGAGGGGAAAAAAAAAGAGAAAGAGAAATGCAGTTATCCTTGAAGAAAACACATTTGCTGGTACACTCTACTTAAAAAGAGAAAACCTTCTTTGCTCTTACTTGGGCTCTTTTGTCATGGGACATAAAGCAAACAAATTTAATATAATTTGTCTTACATATCATAGGTAGAAACAACAAAGTGCAAAATTAATCATAAAATATTTTCAGCTTTCTTTCCACATCTTTTAAGTTCCTATGGTTTTCTTTGAAAAATGTATCATACTGCATAACTCTCAGAATAAAACTGCAAATCCATTTCATGTTAAAGTGACTGTCTCAGGTATCAATTGAAAAGAGTAGTGGCAGTCTGCATAGCCAGTGCTGCAAGGGCTGCATTGCAGCACCCAACACAAAGTACCCATACCATAGTGCAAAACCTGTGTGATCCTCTTACTAATGCTTGCCCTTCCAGACGGCCTTCTGCTTTCTACTAAAGTACATTTTATCACATGTAAAATGAGCCTACAGCCATATCAGAGAAAGTTTTCTGCCTTTATGCATGAAATTAATTTCCTACAACGGGCTAAAACTGAACAATGCGTGAGGTTTGTAGAAATGGATTCAAAACATTTCCAAAAGGAACTACAAAACTTTGGTGAAGTATGTTGCATTGGGAGTTAGCTAGATGGTGCTAAAAGCTACTTATGTGTTACTTAAGCTAATGTGACCAGAGCCAAAAGTGTTTTAGGTCAGAGGTGAGAATAAACTCGACCATTTGATTTGACTGACAGTTTGATGCTTGGGGTTGGAGGGAGGGAGTAGAATATTTTAAGTAAAACAAAATAGCTTCAAGTGTTCAAAACAGTAGAAAAATACAGCACTAGGAGAATCAGTGCTTTGCATAGATATTGTCAGCTGAGCAGTGAAAGACCTGAACATCTCTTGAGATTTCAGAGGAGATGTCTAAAATGATAGCTAGGAGGAGATAACTACTTCACTATGGTAATTCCACAAATCTAATATTGATACTTAGGCATAAATATCATGATCAATTTTCTATCAAAAAAAGGATGTACAGAGAATAATAAAAGATATTTTTAAAAAATCCTCCTGACAGTCAAAGCCAGTGTGTCTTGTACAGGATTGTCATAAATTACATAAAACAGGAGACGATTTTTCAAAAAGTTTTGTTGTATAATGTTTCTTCACGTCAAATAAAAGTAGATGGATGAAACAAATCAAAGGAAAATTAGATACAAATTAACTATCATCTTTAATGAACAAAAAAAGAAGATTCTGTTTACCTTTTAGTAATGCATAAAACTGCCAAATTATATCCACATATTTATATGTGTATATGCATGTCAACAGTGATAAGAAACTAGCCTATTGACACGGGAACATGTTTTGAACAGCAAGTACTAAAATCTCCTGGTGAGTTGACCCTGGCTGGATGCCAGGTGCCCACCAAAGCTGCTCTATCACTCCCCTTCCTCAGCTGGACAAGGGAGAGAAAATATAACAAAAGGCTCACGGATCAAGATAAGGACAGTTTAATAAAGCCAAAGCAAAGGTTGCATGTGAAAGCAAAGGAAAACAAAAGATTTATTCTCTACTTTCCATCAGCAGGCGATGTCTGGCCACTTCCTGGGAAGCAGGGCTTCAGTACTTGTAGGGGTTGCTCTGGAAGACAAATGTAAATAAGGAATGTCCCTACTTCCTCCTCCCTTTACTTAGCTTCTATAGCTGAACTGAGGTCATATGGTATGGAATATCCCTTTGGTCAGTTTGGGTCACCTCTCCTGGTTATGTCTCCTCCCAAGATCTTGCCCAGCCCCAGCCTGCCAGTGAGGGTGGGAGGAATGTTTGAGAGACAGCCTTGACGCTGTGCCAGCACTGCTTAGCCGTAGCAAAACACGGTGTGTTATCAACACCTTTCTAGCTACCAATGCAGAGCACAGCACTACAAGGGCTGCTATGGGGAGAATTAACTCCATCTCAGCCAGACCAAATACAAATCTGTTGTGGTATAATCTCATGCCAGTCAATACCTTCCTTTTTAAAGGAGAAGAGTGTGCCTCAGCTACATGTTCTTTTGCAGAACTCTGTTTCTATCCAGCAATAACCTCCACTATTACTGGCAGCAGCAGAAGCAGCCAGTAAAGGGTGTGCTGGCATTATCAGTCAAATGTTCTGCTCAAGATTCTTTAGTCTTAAACTAGTCAGATTTCCCAAGCAGAAGAGAGTGAAAATCAATCAGTAGTACACCAAGTAGTGTACTGCAGGTGGAATTGGTTGGGAACTTTCTGACATAATATGACTTTCAACAGAAAAAATAAAATTATGATACGGAAAAGTGTGCATGAAATCTACCTGATAGAAGAAACTGGGAGTATGAACTGCATACCCTTTTGGGAAAATTGGAACAGCTTAGGCAGTGCTAATTCATTTCCAGCCTCTTCTCCTCCTCAGAAAAGAGAAATGATTTGGTTCAACAAGCCAAACTGCTCACCTGGCATGGTCCTGATTATAGGAGAGGTTTGGATTAGATCTACTCTAAACCTTTTACTCACAGGAGCAGTTACAAAGTCTCCCATGTACGTTTACAGAAAGTTAAGCTGTTGCTGCTGGGAGAGGCTGAAGACAGTGGAGCAGGTCACATATGCTGGCAACAGCATTATTTCTCAGTAATGGACTGTGAAATAAGACAGAGGATTAATTTGGCCCTTTGCAAAGTATTTCTTGGTCAAAAGTTCACTCCCCGTTTTCAGTAGGGGAGAGGGGCTTGTCTTGGTTTGTGTAATTCAGTGTGCACAGTTTTTTGATCACCTGTTATGCTGTTTTAGATGTATCTATAAGTAACATTTTTCCTCAATACACTTTTTAATAACGCCAGAAAACTTGATAAAAGTAAATTATTTGTAGTAAAATTCAGCATATCAAAATTTATTATTAGCTCTATTTTTTTCCTAAAGGGAATGAGGAAAAGCCAAACCAGTTCACCTGCTGGGATTCTCTTTTAAGAGCCATTTTCTATTCCCGACTCATCTCTCTCACACTCTCTCCTTTGCTTGCCTTTTTTTTTTTCTTTTTTTCTTTTCTTCCAAGAACAAAGGAGATGAAAGCAACACTATCCTGTGAAACTGAAAATAACTTACATTCCATTCATACTGGAATCGTGGTCACCTTTCATATATGTAAAACACATTGTCCAAAATAAAGAGCTTATCATTTAGTAAAATAAGAATTGGGAATCTGTTTGCTAGATAATTTAGTATAGTTTAGTATAACACTACCAAACTTCACACATCAGCTGATACCAGTGCTATCATATAGTATCAGTTTCTTTGATGTAGTTATAATGTGATTTGGAAATAGAGTCTGAATATAATGTGAGTAACAGATGTCATAGCGAAGACGGGTCTAGGATTAATTTGAAGATCAGTAATCTCTGTCTTACTTTTCTAAAAATGTCCATTGGGTTTAGTAGTATTGAGCAGGAAACTATTGAGATAGATTTCAGCAAGCTGGTTTCCAGTTTATATACAAGGAAATTCTAGTCATGGTGAGAAGCTTCACCACTGAACAGTGTTATAAAAATATCAAATTTATTTAAAGGCTAAGCTCATTCCTATTGCTGTCTTCCTTCAAAGAAGAACACGTATTGCTCATATCTGGAACTTCAGCAAAGACACCTCCGAGTACTGAAGGGACACTAGGAATACATGAGACATTGGAGAAAAGATTTCGAGTACGATCACTTACGCTATGGAAATTTTTTCCTACTTTTCAACTTCTTTTTCACAATATGGTTAATGCTGAGAGAATACATCATCATGATGATTCCTGGGCTGTCACTTCTGCAATTCAAGTTATGCAGATGAAGCTGTCTTTGTAGCTATATTTTCCCTTACTAATTAAGAGATGGATAGAATAGTTCCTTTAATCTGAACCTTTAATGTTTCCGGGAAAACAGATGCATCAGAATTCTTCTCCCCATTCACCACTAAATGAGAATAGAGAACTGTTTAGCAGCAAGAGCATTAGACTGCAGTGTTATACTTTCAAGAGGCAAAAAGTATTTTCAACCAGTAAAGATCTGGAGCCTCAGCGACACGATCTTTACTTCATTACACTGATCAGTCAGAGTGATACTGGACCAACAATTCTGATTTTTTTTCAAACAAACTGTGTATCTCATCAGGTAATTTCTAAGCTTCCTTAATAGGAGTTTAAACTGCACTAATTCTCATGCAGTTTAGAGAACCTAATTAACATTCACATTTGGTATGACAGCACGAGCAATTAATTTTATTTTTCTGATCTGGAACACTGACAGGGATATCAGCTCTTCCCTGTTTCCAGCTGATGAAATGGTATTTAACTGTTTAGTTCAGTTAGTAGGTTTAGTCTGGTGATGGTAGCATGTATTTCAGCAGAGGCACTTGTATTTCTCTAGTGGGTTGTGCAACTTGCTCTGCTCATGAAATTAGACTGCTACCTATGCCTGAGAGAATTCGTTTAATGTTGGTTTGATTATGTCTAGACTGAACCATAGCCAGTGAAGCATAAAATGATTTTAGAGAAAGTTTTGACATAAGAGCTTTCTGGTAAATATGTTTTCACAGTCAAGTTACTTGACCATGACGTAATTGCTATACTAAGGAGCAGCCTCTACCCTAGTCACATTGTGAACCCTATCACATTAATCTGGAACCTGCATACCTGTCTGTATTCTGAAGTTAGCTGATGCAGGTGTGAGAACTACTACTATATCTATGGATTTTCTAGACAGAGTGGAGGGATACAAAGTCAAAACACATATTCAGCAAACATTAGCTTCATTGCATATTAAACATTTGTGCGTATGAAAATAAAACTGATGGTAACTTCAGAGAAAAAACACCCTGAATCTTCCAGGGAGCATTAGTCTTACTTGCCCTGAACATTCAAGATGATTTGCGCATTTGCTTCAAAAATAGCCAGCTTTTCTAAGTACATGGCAATTTGTTACTACCATGTAGTAGCTCAGACCATGATGGCAGATGTCTGGGTAACCAAGTACAAGCCTTAAAAAATAACTTTATGAGTGTTTTAGGTGGAGAAAAACAGAATGTGGCCATTAAAATTTAGCTATATGCACACCCTGTGGGTGTGGCCAAGAAAGTGGAAACTTCTCCTCTTACAACAGGTTTTGCACCAGACACCACTATTGTTCATAGGGTACTAGAGCTAACTAAGTTTAGAAAGTCCTGTATTGAAATAAAGCACGTTTTCCAAGAAATGATTACTGATAGAGAATGGGTTCACTCTCTCAATAGTTGAGGTGTTATGTAAAGAAAAATTCACTTTTATCTCAGCAGGGGAATTAAAAGTCATCAGCAACTTGAGAGTTTCCATGGTTGCACAAATTTTCTTGTCAGAAAAAAGATTCCTATAATCCAGGAGGCTCTTTTCAGTAACCTTTCAGGTTTTGAGAATCATCTGTTTCTTTCTACAAGAATTAGGCCTCATAGTTTTACGTATCTGTATGAAAAGAAATGTGCTGAAGTATGTCTGAGGACTGGCCAAGACTCAAGATTTTAATTACAATGTATTAGTGTTTTTAACCCCCCCAACTGAAAGAAAAAAGGAAGAAAATGACCAGTTTATTTTTATCCCAAAATACATTGCAGTGTAGGCTGATGAAAACATCTCACTCAGTATGTCAGGAATCTGACTGTCCTGCAAAGTTTTATCAGTTCCAAATTTCTGCAGATGCTGATGGAAAAAGAAATAAAAATCTCTGGTACTTTGCACTAAATGCCAGGAAGTAGCTTGATTTTCTCATCTTGGAAGAAAGATTTTGTTGTTACTTTTAAATAACGGATTATACCCACTGGGGAGCCACCTATTTATTATTCTCTCAATGTCAGAGATATATATGGGCAAACCTCATGAAACTTTTTTTAAAAAAAGAAAACCAAAACCATTGTATTTGCTTAGAGTTTCTGCAGTTGACCTGTTTATGCAGATCATCACGCCTGTCCTTGTTCTCATTTTGTCAGAATGAAACATTCTGATACATAGAGAATATCTTTGAGATATTCTTGAAGTAATGGAATCAGTTATGGGTTACTGGGTATATACTTGTTAGTTCTGTTCTTAAAGTCTCAGATAATATGGGGGGATAAGCATGTACTCAACATTTGATTTTTAGGTGATTCTGAGCTCATTCCTTTCTGAAGAAATATCTCTACAATCAAACTATTAAAACACACAAGGAACGAGTGTGACAGGAATGTGCAGAATGGAAGGAAGATGAAGATCAGCTCTTACTTGTGATTATGATTATGCACATTGAACTTTCCTTTTGCCCTAGAAATGTCTGAGAAAGGTACATAATGCAAACACAACAAAGTGCTGCTAAACAAATTAATTAATTTATTGTATCATTCTTTTGATGAAAGAGAACAGGTACTGAGGTGGTGTCAGGGCCCCAAGTACACTGACAGGCTGCAATGTCCCTGGCCACCTTCCCCTGGGACCCCCTCCCCCTCTCTCCACATGGCCCAAGAGTCCCATTGCAACTCAGTTCAATGCCTCCAGTCCTGGTCTGACCTGTATTGTACTTATAGCTGTGCTCAGCTGTATTGGCTGCTCATACTGAGATGGTTTGGATGACCTGGACCTGACTTCTTACCTTGCCTAGGCTGATGGTTTCTGGACTGTCAATGGTACCTCTTGCTATCACCAGCTTGGTTCCACTCACTTTACTCATCTTGTGGGACTGCACCATGGTCTGGGCCATCACTGACTTGCTTGTGCTGTCACCCTGGCTCCTGGACTGTCTTCCCACATGAAACAGCCCTGTTTCTGTCGCTCCCTGATACATATCTAGCCGTGAAGAAATTCTTAATCTGTGATTGCTGTGTATTGCTTGCTAAAATATCCAACAAACACAAATAACATTATGATCATTTAAGACTGGTTAATTTCAGGGATCCTGTATGAGATTATTGCTAAATTGGTTGTGTTTACTTTTGGTTTTTTTCTCAATATTAAAAAAAAAATAGAGTAGAATTGCATAGCATAGCCTAGCATAGCATAGCATAGGATAGAATAGAACAGAATACTTCAGTTGGAAGGGACCTACAATGATCATCTAGTCCAACTGCCTGACCAATTCGGGGCTGAACAAAGTTAAAGTGTTTTATTAAGGACATTGTTCAAATGCCTCTCAAACACTGACAAGCTTGGGGCATCGACCACCTCTCTAGGAAGCTTGTTCCAGTGTTTGACTACCCTCTCAGTAAAGAAAGGCATCTTAATGTCAAGTCTGAGCCTCTCTTGATGCAGCTTTGAACTATTCCCATGTGTCCTACCACTGGATCCCAGGGAGAAGAGCTCAGCACTTCCCTCTCTACTTCCCCTCCTCAGGAAGCTGTAGAAAGCAATGAGGTCACCCCTCAGCCTCCTTTTCTCCAAACTAGAAAAACCCAGAGTCCTCAGCCGCTCCTCATAGGACATCATGCGTTCCAGCCCTTTCAACAACTTTGTTTTCCTACCCTGGATGTATTCAAGTACCTTAAATATTCAGCAAGAAAAGATATGACAGCTTTTTAACAAAACAAAACCACCTGTTTGCATTCCTTCAGATCATGGTTTCCATATATTTTCCCTTTCAGTCAATCTACCAAATAAAAAAAAAATAAATTTCTTCATGGTTATTGAAAAGCTATAAAAAGCTGTTGTTCAGTAACTTTTTATATTACAATGTTGTCCTTTGATGCAATGAGAGGGAAAACCATTTCTGGTTATATGGCTTTGTACAGGTTTTCCTCTTTGCTTTCTTGCTTAGGTGCTACATCCAATTCTTTTTGTCTAAAGGTAAACTCACCATTTTCATTTTTTAAAAAATTTCTTTCTGAATCTTGAAATAAAAAAAAAATATTTATCATCCTACCTGGAGCAAATGGATACTGAACATTGCCTTCAGCTGAAACTGAAGACCCGTGATTAGATATGATAAACATTTATTTGCATTTAACAGCTAGGAATTTTATTTTAAAAGTGACTGCCAGCCTGGCTGCTTGTGCATCTTACTAAATGTAGATGTAATATTATAACCAATTGAACTTGTTCAGATACTTTTGCTAGATCTTGTCTTAATGTTGTGAGTTTTTAATCTGGTCCTTTTTGGTTTGGGTTTTTTTTTTTTTCCTGAGGGTTTATAGCCTCTTATAATTTGCCCTTCTGCAACTCTCTCCTTTTTCTCTTAAATAGTTTACCAGCTGTACTGGTCTAGTTCTCAACAACTGGGCATGTTTACTTCCCAGGGAGAGACAGAAGAAATCATCGGGTGTTACAAAGAGTCTCCTCTTCTCTTCTTTGCCTGAGGCAGATAGATTGTAGTATACAAAAACCTTGATAGTGGCAAATCCAGCAGAAGTATTTAAAAATAAAAAGCTCCTCCATATTCACAGCAAGGAGCACACATAATTGTTAAAAAATGCAAGTATCTTTAATTTTACGAGGAAAACTCTACGATATTTTTTCATTCAATGTATTCTTAAAATATTTGAAGATCAACCAAGTCAAATAATTAAAGAAGGGAATTAATAGCTCCAAATTTTTATTTAGAGAGAATATAAATAGACTACAGTCCTCCTTTTTTCTTTTTTTTTTTCTTTGTTCAAATGCTAGATAGTGAAAATACTATGACCAATACAAAAAACTGAAAAAAAAGTAGGAGAAAAGGCTGTCAGACACCTATAAAACAGAAACTACTTTCTGCTTCTGATTTAGTTTTGAGGTCTTCCGAAAGGTTACAGTGGATGTATTGTTGCTGAAATAATTCAATTATCACTGTCTTACATACCTCTTACAAATCCTCATATTGTGCTGAAAAACATAGTACATTCAGTGTGTTCCAAGGACATATAATGAAAGGAGTTGGACTATGATATGACTATATTCCCAAATGTATTAGAAAGCTTCTACTCATGTACCTTATTGTGTCAGGTGTAGACAATGGAAGAAATCTGTTGAAACAGAAACTATTTCCATAACATGAATATGCAAATATAAAAGTATTATAACAACTGAGTTTTCAGATTGCCTGGGTTCTAGCTACAATAATTTTATGGTCTCAACTTTGAAGTGAAAGAGCTCCTCAAAGACCAGCTAACAGACATCACACAAGGTATTTACTTAACAATTTTTGCTTATAGATAGGTCTGAAAGAATTTTCTCCTCTCCAGGGAAATTATCCATGACACAATGTTTGGAATTTTTCTGGAATAACTTTCCTGTTTCCAATACAGACATTTTATTTCAAATTTGAAATAGTTTTATTCCAAAGTAATCAGCATACTCAAAAAGCTCAGTAATTACTGTGGACCTAATACTTCTTATTCAAAAGAGTTCCACCAGTATTTAGCTACAGTTTTTTACAGCTATTATATTTCTTTTTGCAGGCAGAGTAAGCTCTTGAAAACTAATGCTTTTTGCACTTTTCTCACTCTACCAAATGAGGATTTCCTAAAGGGCCTTGACTTCTTCTCTAGTAGTTTTTATAGACAGGCAATCCTCACTTTGGCCAAAACCTCACTTCTTATGTCCTCATGTTGCATCTGTGCAGAACAGCACCTGAAGAAGAAAAACACATTTTAAAAAAAAACAAAAAAACTTCAGTCCCTACTCTGAGGGATGTACTAGACCTCTAGTAAAATCCAAATTTGTCTTCCTCCCCGCCCTTGAAAAAATTATTCCTTTTTAATGTTTTCAGGAGTCAATCTTGACCTTATTGCTTTGATTTATTAATTGCCACTACCTCTGTGGAAATTAGAGTATCTCTCTGATAGGTCATGTGAAGTCATTCCCTCCCCTGACATTATGTGGAATCTTGTTAATGACTATTAACTCACTAAAACAAATTTCTGTTCAGTAAGTCAATTTGCAATCCTCGTCATAGAACCTTGTATTTTATATAAAACCCAAATAACTAGCATAAATTCAATCCATTTGTATATTTGTGAAGTATGTATCAGCTCAGTAATGCCCCTGACTAGTGATAGACAATCCATTTTGGACAAAAATGAGCTTAAAGTGATGTCTACCCCTCTGTGTTTTTAGAGGAATTTTTTTTACATTTTTCCTCCTAATCTTTGTCCCCTCAAGTAATTTGGGCAACACAATCAGAACTAGAGGAAAATGAAACTGAAAGGGTTTTCATATAGAATTTAAAGTGTATTAATTAATTAAAAAAAATGCTTCTAATGTCTTCTGAGTCACATATATTGAACAAAAGTGCCTGTATGTATTACGGTGCTAGTGAAAATATTTTGGTGCAATAGACAATCAATATCTGAATGTGAAACATAGGCATTAGGGAAACTAAAAGATAATATGAATCATTCATATTTGGGTGTTATTTATTATACTTCTTTATAATGTCAGCCTTAAAGTTATTTTCTTTTACTCANATCAACCCAGAAAACTACAGAAAGCTTTGGAAACATGAATAGAAGCAGGAGTACTTGGTTTGTTTTCATTCTATCTGCTACTTAGTAAAACAATGAGTACTCCTGGGATTTCTTTTGGGAACAAATTATGGGAATTTCTGTTGGCTAAATTTTGTCATCTATATTAATTTTGAACAGTTCCCTACTGAATGAGAGGTCACACACTTTATTTTAGAGTGAAGTTCAATTCACTTACATGAGAAATGTCAAAATGCAAAACTTAAATATATATTTACGGCACATATTTTAAGATTTACTTACACTAAATTGTTATCCAAATCCACAGACCCTCATCCTGCATCTTAAGTACAATGCACTTAAGTCAATAATTACTTTTATTTTAAATACAAATAGTCTTTAAATACTTGGATTCGGTGTTCGTGGAATTCTCTGAACACCTCTAGACTCCTGTTTAAGGGTGGGACCAGAAAAGTGATTATACTCTTTTGAAGAGATTTAGTAACTTTTCATTCCTCTTTTGAAGACAAAACAACCCATTGATAAGGTACTATGCTGTCAACAAGCAATACTAATTGCTTTACAGTGGACTGGAAACATAAATATGATCAAAGCATAACATTTCTTCATTAACTTCAACCATTGCAGTGAGTAAGGTGCATAATCATTTTAAGAACATTACTGTTTTATCCTGCTGTAACAGGAACTTGCACTGACTGGGTATCAAACACAACATGCTGTAGAAGCATCTTCTGATGCTTCTACCAGCCTACTACTACTAGTAGCTACTATTATTTACCAGTTAAGGAAGTCTAGATAGAGAATCAAAGGATCCCCAGCCCGAGGAATACAAATCTGTTCCATACTTATGTGCCCTAATCTGACGGCTACAATATATTTTAATGCAAAACCATCTTGGAGTGTAGAAAGGAATTCAGATTTCTTAGAACTAGAAGAAGAGGAAGGTAAGATGTGACTCTACAGAAAAAAATGTTTGATACTGACTGGGAAAAATGTTCAGTTCTGGCTCCCATTCTCACCATTTTTTTCTCTTTTGTATCCCTTAACAATTTCAGATGAACCATATAAGTATGTGAGGTCCCCTTAACCCAATCTCAATGAACTACAACATTATGA